>JACGDI010004345.1:301249-446761 GCA_014898725.1 Jacaranda copaia
AAAAAAAAAAAAAGAGAGATAAAAAGGGCTGGTTCAGTTCTGGTTCAATTCTGGCTCAGCTCCTCTTGCTTGCCTTCAGCCCAGTCCAAGTCCAGTTCAAGCGCCACACAAGCAAGCAAAGAGACTACCTGTAGAGGTTCAGAAGGTCCTGGGAGATCACCCATAAAGTTAGTCAATCGCAGCATGTATTGTGCCAAGTCGACCTCTTTATCATTTAATTGGGCTACGAAGTCTTCCGCAAATGCGAACTCAGCGCATATTTTCTCTAGCTTGGCATCAACCTCGATCTTCTTCTTTTGCGCCTCAAACAGTGGCGCATTAGGTGCAACAACAGTAGGTCTGCCCTCTAAAGCCTACTCGGCATCGCCTTCCTTTAGCTCAGGATAAAGCTCCAATCTCTCATTCAGCATTAAGCTTATACAGCTCCTATCCTCAGCTCAAAAAGTATAACCTAAGTGCTTGAGCTATTTGATGGCCCTGTGATATACTTCGTGAGCATCATCAAGTGATGCAACCGTTCTGGCATCTTGAAAGGCGGTGCTCACCACGAATTGCTCAACAGCCTTGTGTCACACCATGGGAAGATGGCAGAGGAAAGCTTCTTTGGCTTGGCTGGTCACCTCTGCATGACCTCGGGCCTGACCAGAACTAAAGCTCACTTGCAGGTCGAGATGGGCCTTCTTTATAATATTGTCCATTCAGCTCTAATCCTCGATAGCCTGGACCAATTGTTGATCCTTTAAGTCAAGCTGCTATTGGAGGTTAGCTACCTTCTTGTTCAATTGCTTGACCTAGAGCTGGGAGGACTCAAGCTATACCTTTAGCATTTCCATCTCTCCTTCCGCCTTTAACTCCTCCTTGGCAGCCAGTGCGATCTCGAATCGTTGGTACATGTTCTAGCCCAGCTGTCCTATCTAAAATATAGCAATGTCATTTTCAAACTAATGTGTGCATAAGAGGAAAATTGTGGTCGAGCCTATTGATCTCATACATACCACATTACAATAGTAGGACATCATTTTCATCGTCCCAAGCTAACGAAGGTTCATTAGCTTTCGTTGGTCATTAACAAAAAGCCTTAAGGTCATCCACTTTAGAGCCTCGGCACTCGTCGGGCCTTCTTGGATGATAGAGGTTAAGTTGGGTACCTCCTGGTCTCGATCGGTGGTGAATCACAAAGGAGATAGATGAGGAAGCCAGAACAACGGACGTTCCTTAATTTGCCAAATAGGGCATAACCTATCACAGCCTTCTATTTCCCTTTGTCCTCAGCAACCTTCTCTAGTGCTGAACCTCCCTGTTCAACCAGTTGCCTCTTGCCCCGACCCGTGGGACTGTTGTGTTTGGGCACCTCTTAGCAAACAAATTGGGTTTCAGGAGCTTGCTTGATTTATGGTGAGGGCGATGTAGGCCTGCTCAGTAACATCTTCTCATCGAGCAGCGATAGCTCGATAGCATCCTTTGCCCTCAATGCTCGAACTTAAGATTTGTTGCGACTGTGGACCATTATTTCATCGTAATCTGCACGGGCAAACAAATTAAGTAAATATTAGAATCGAGTAGAAAGATAATGTTCAATCATAATAGTTAACAAAAAGTTTCTACCTAGTCAATCGCCTGTGGGTAGGTCGAGTTGGGCAGGTGATAGGCCAGTTAGAACCAAACACATCTCTTTGGTCAGAACTAAGGCCTCCATTTACCCAAATCCGGCCAAATCCCAGATGAAGGTGTTGGGTCAGCTAGGTGTTTAGTTTTTGAGCATCTCTATAGGCCCTCTCCACCAGTCCCTTAGAATGGTAAGAACCCTCAGCCCCCAAATATAAAAGAAGTATTTTTTCCACTCTTGCCTGAAAGGAAAGACAGGAGATACCAAAAATTTCCACTGAGGTCGAGAAGTCAGGTAATAGAACTAGATTCTTCGCTGCTGCCCGACTTTTGGGACATGGGTAGGTAGAATAAATTTGAGAAATTAGCAAAGGATACAGGCTGGTTGTATAGGTGCATCAGCACAGCGAAACTGTACAGTAAGGCAAAATAGTTTGGGAGTAATTGGGTGATGGAGAATTCTAGTCCTAGGAGGAGGTCAACTATGGGTTAGACAAGCAGAAACCTAAGGCTGCATTTTAAACCCTCCTCAAACATAGTTATAAAACCTTAGGGAGGTTGATGCATCCTACCCCGAGTCCTTTGCGCTACCAGTTCATACTCATCGAGAATGTGGTATGCTGCCCTAATACAAACTAAGTCTATAGCAGTTATTTTGGAGGCTATTTCAGTGTAATAATTGGGGGTGAATAATTAGCCCCGGGTTACAGGCATATCACTAGGGCCAACTTCCCCTTCCAAAACAACCCTAACATCGCTCGAGCTAGAGCTTTCGCTCATGAATAAACTCAATTCACTCCCATGAGATGACTCAGATACACTCTCTGCTCCAGTCTCCCCCCGATGGCCCATACTCTCTAACCTAGTGTTATCAAAATCTAGACTGGTAGACATATTTCTATAAATGAAAGGTAGAAAAGAATAATAACAACATAGTCACTTACAATGAAAATCTCGAAAAGAGAAAGCATATGAGTGCTTCAAAGATAGAATTCGACAGAAGTTTAGACAACAAAAGTATAAATAGAGTCTGTTATCCACCTATTTTTAGGCATCCATGCATGGGAATTTGAGTAACTATTATGATGATAGCTTGTCCCCAGTACGCTTCGTATTCTACACACTAATAGCTGCATTAAATGTAAAGAAACTGCCTCAAACCCTGATCGTTAGTTTAAAAACCCAGGTCGAGGATTGAAAAACCCTAGTCGAGCATGGTAACCACTATAACTGAATGTAAACTCCCTACTTTTTTTTATTGACAAGCTCGATCAGGACTATGAGTTGGGGGGACTCATGATATGATATAACCCAGTAGGCCCAATAGGCCCAACATCAAGTGAGATAGCCTAGGAGGCCCAACATCAAATCTGTTTGATCGACCGGTATCGACCTCACTTGGCAGAATCCATAGTCGACCTGCATTAACCTCAGGACTACTTCAAATGTTCTAATAGTCAGGTCTGGTTGATATGTATTGACCCCAAGATCCACTCCAACATTGACTCAGATATCCGCCGCATTTATTAGTCTAACAGGCAGTATACCTCGACATTAATAATGCATGACAATCAGTACAGTCGTTGCCACCAACCCTGCTACCAACTCTGCCAACCCTGCCAACCTTGCCACCACATTTGGTAGAGAGGCGCCTCTAGAGATACTGTTCATTCAGGAAAGCAAAAGATTTAGCCATCTGAAATAATACTGGAATTTGGACATGGAATGACCATCAACCCCTTAGCAAAGACAAACGTTAATACACCTGATAAGGGCACCATGGTCAAATCACACTTGGAGAAGACTATAAATACTTCAAACTCAATCATGCTCAAGGTAATACCCAATACGTTATAAGCCTTATACACTTTCTGTATTTTGTTCAATCTTCATATCTCGACCAAAACTAACTTGAGCGTCAGAGTGCCTTAGTCAAGGGCACCTCAGCTAGCTTAATGTGTGTTGTGGTTGTAGATCTCAGATCATGAGAGATATACAGCTTCGAGCCCTCGACCTCCCTGGTTGAACCTATACCAAATACTACCTTTTTACTATAAGCAACTTTCAACCGCATCATTATGACATTGAAAGATTTAAGATCACAACCATGTAAGACTTATTCCATGATCACCATCCAATGAGTGACTAAGTCCCATAGTCTTATGTGATCTAAAGGCCTTAACCAAATGCCAGTGAAGTGAATATGAGCATAAGATGAATGTGGCTATATAATGAATATCATTTAATCAAAACTATATTACAGGGAAATAGTTTACAAGGCCAATATAATTAGCTTGTGGGACATTATTCCAACATCTCCCCCCTTGGTTTTAAATTAAACACCCAAAAATGCATACAAAAATTTAAATCTCATTTAATCATGCAATTAACTACAAATGTGAAACAAATTAAAATTTCCACATTAGATTACATCTAATCATGTTTTTAAAACATAATCAAAGCTAACATCCACTATCATCATGATCCAAAGTCCATCAATTGGACTAGAACCATGTGAAAAGTTCACACTTTGAAGAAGATAGCTAGAGATGATACATATTTAATCACATTAAATATCTCTTCTAAGGGATCATCTCACGCATCATAAATGGATTTGGCCAGAAAATGAATATTTGCCTAGCACTCCTTTTGTAGAAGATGTTAGCTTAAGGTGCAATACAAATTACACCCCTTGAACTATTATAGTATCCCACTCCAGAAATGGATCTATACCTCTAATGGATCTTGCCAATAACTTGGCAATAGAGAGGCACCACACCAACCAGAAGAGCAAATGCTCACTACAACAAATTACACTTTTAGTAATGAGTAGTTTCGTTACCATAATGTTGAAATTCGTTACCCAAAGTATTGGCAATGAGTTTCTTATTACTGAAGTTTCATGCCCTAAATCCCATCACAAAAGTCTTAGTATTGAAATTTATGGTCCATTATGAATGATGACCTTATGGTGACAAAATGTATCATCACAAAAAGTTTCATATTAGTGACAAAACAATGTTAGTTATAGTAGATTTCTATAGCGCAATGAAATAACTAATTGCCAAAATATTGGTAGTTTTGTTGCCTTTAATTTTTCATTACCAATGCATATTATAATAATATTATTTATTTAGTTAAGTATCGTTACTAATTTTTTATGTAACAAAATATTTGGTTACAAATAGTTAAATAATATTTTAATTCAAAAACTAGAATTTTGTTACGAATGAAATAGATAGCTAAGAGTTTCACTATGAAAGAGTTTTAAAATTTTGTTACATATAGCACATGTACATTAATTTTTCGAGCCCAATATCTCTGGCACTATGTTGTCGGCAAGTGGGCCCAACATTAATTAGGTTGTCCTCCTGATAGGTTGCTCCAATGAGTTGAAGCCTAATCTCGGGGCTTGACTTAATGGACTTAGAGCCGGGACTGCCTGAATGGGCCCAACATTAATTGGGCCGTCTTCCTCATAGGCTGCTCCAATTGGCGAAAGCCCAATCTCGAGGCTTGACTGATGGACTTAGTTTGGATTTAATGTTTGCTTCACAACCAGGGACGCTAGCAGATGGGCTGGAGAATGCTAGGCCCAATGGTTTTTGGGTTGGAAGGACCAATGCACTTACTCGTAGCTTGCCCACACCTGCTGGAAATGGAAACTCAAAATTTATTGCAAGAAGGACTCAAATCCACACCTACAACAAGACACTTACCAACTTGGCTACAGCTAATATTTGTTAATATGGATATGTGTATAGATACTTATACTTGTTAAGCATGGCTTGGCTCGTTTAACTAATGAGCTCGAATTGTTCACGAATTGTCTCATCTTATTTATACCCCTAGTTCTTAATATTAATACAATAAAATTATAAAAAAATATTAGCCTGAAGAGTAAATAATGTGAAATTTTTTCTAGTATTAAAAATAAGTTTTGAAAATTAATGATATGAAAAAATTAGTTTATTAGAATATTTTAGAATAATATTATTTTTAAAAATAAAATATTAAATTTCATTTGAATAAATAATATAAGAGTATCAAATAGTGAACTAAAATAAATAAACAAAAAATATGGGGTAATTATATAGCAGAGCTACATGAAGTAAAGAAATTTTGTTACATATGTGTATATATAAATTGTAAGGTAAAGGAGTAATTTTTTTTCATTGTGAGTTTTGGGTAAAGAAAATACTATAATAATTCATTTCATTAATCAAAATATATAATATTAATAAACAAGTAGAAACTTGTTTATTAAAACATCTAGAAGTCATTTGGGTGGGTTTATAAACTTCTCAAATTATTTTATAAGATATTTGATAGCTTATAATATGTCAAAAAGTATTTCGTTAATTACAAAATTTTTAAAAAGTGTTTCGTTAATTATAATATTTTATAAGATATTTTAATCATATTAATTATAAAATTGTCATTACTAATACCTTAGAAGCTCCAAAGATTTTATTATCCAAACACTTTGAGAAATTATTTTTTTTAAAAAAATCTTGTTTGTTATAAATTTGAAAAATATCTTATATGATACAGAAACTCCAAGAATATCTTATAAAATTCAAGAGCTTACAAGATATTTTAAATAAGTTTAGCTAAATAGCTTCTTAATGTCCCTATAGGCTTTAGCTAGTTAATAATTTTAGTATTTTATTATTTTATTTTAGAATTAAAAAGTTAATTATTCTAATTTACTTCATTCTTTCTAATTATTGATTAACTTTATGATTAATAAATATTAATAAAATGACATCAATATAAATTAATTATAAAGTTAAGCAACAATAATTTGAAAACACAAGAAGGTTTTTGCCTCTTTTTTTTCATAAAGGGTTTTTTCCTTTTTCATTTTTATAGGGGTAAAAATGTAAATTTTCCTTTAAAAGGAGAAAAATTTGAATTAAGGCCTAAAGCAGAACATAAAACCTTAAATTGACAATATTGCCCTTAAAAAAATCAAAATTGATCAAATTTTCTATCAAATACTGTCACAAAGTGGTTTTGAGGACTAAAATGAAATAAAATATTTAACGTTAACGACTAAAAGATGAACTTTCATTAGTTGGGGACTAAAGTTAATCTAGAGTAAAATTTGAGGGATTAAAATGATTCTATACTTTTATTTTTTTATTAATTAATTATGTTAAGTCATTTTACAATCTAATATAAATGAAATTAAGTTTGGTATAAATTATTTACACAAAAAAATGAAAGGATGAGCTAAATTTTTTTTTCTGGGGAGGGGGGGGATGGGATTCAAAAAAATTAATGGAATTCATTTTGGAGGGAATTAATTTTTTGGAAGAAATTAAATTAAATTATTATGTGGAATTAATAACAAAAACAATTGTTAGCTTTTAATTTGTCCCAAATTTTAGAGGGAATACAAAGATGGAGGGAAACTAAATCAGGCAAAATTGCAAAATTAGTCCTGTACTTATACCCCATTGGCAAATTTTGATTTTATCTTTTCGGGCCGCAAAATTGTTATAATAATCTTGAAATTTTGAGGAGAAATTGAGCTTGAAACTCATCTGTCAGTAGCCTGATCCTATGTGGCACTTGATTTGGCACCACGTGGTGCCATATCATCATATTTGTCTTTCTTCTTTCTCACATGGCAATTACATGAAAATTCAACATGCCATGTGAACACAAACATGAAAAAAAAATAATAAAACATATACAGTTAAGAGGATAAACTAAAATTTTTATTGATAATTTTTATTTATGATACTTGAATTAACAAATAAAATATTTTTATTTTGAATTGAACTATTTTACATATATTTATGATTTTAATATTATTGTCTAATGTAGAATTAATTTACAGAAAAATTGGTCAAGCCCAATTAATAGAAAAGATCTTGGTGAAATCCAATTAATCAAATCTATAAATCAATATGAAACCTAATTCATTAAGAATGACCAATTAGTAACTCATCGGAAAATTGGTCAAGCACATTAAGAAAAATAATACATTGGTAAAGTCCAATTAACGAATTTTATAAATTAATATGAACCTAGATCATTTAAAAAACTTTCAAGCTCAATTTTAAAAAAGTAGTTGGTGAAGTTAAGTTGACTAATTCTTTAATTAAGAAAGACACGAATTTTTAAACAAAAGTGCAATCAATATTTACTATAATATTGTAATTCAATTCTTAAATGAAGTCTAATTCATCAATTCACTAAACAATTTGGTGAAATACAGTTTTTAATTAACTGGAGAAGCTAAATAAACCATTCTTTAGATTAATGTAAATTTCAATTTATCAATTTACTCACCAAGTTATAATTGGTGAATTCCAGTTCTTAAACAAAGCCAAATAAATGATTTTCTAAAACTTTTTGTGAAATTCAATTCTTAAAAAATAAATTAGAGAATCATAGTTAACTAATTTTTTAATTTAAAGTCAAACCCAACTTAATTTTTTACCATTGGAGAATTATTATTCTTAAAAATAGATTAGTTGAAACCTACAAAAAAGTCCAATTTATTAATTTACTGAAAAATTGGTCAAGTTCGTTAAAAAAAAAAAGAAGTTGGTGAAGTTAAATTAATTAATTCTTTAATTAAGAAAGACAAATTCTTAAACAAAGCTCAATCATGAACTAATTAAAATATTTGTGACCCAATTCTTAAATGAAGTCTAATTCATCAATTTACTAAAAAATCTGGTGAAATTCAAATTTTAATTAGCTGGAGAAGCTCGATTAACCAATTTTTAAGTTAATGTAAATCGTAATTCACCAATTACTCACCAAGTTATAATTGGTGAATTCCAATTCTTAAACAAAGCCTAATAAATAATTTTCTAAAACATTTTGTGAAACTCAGTTCTTAAGAATAAATTAGAGAAGCACAATTAATTAATTTTTTAAATTAATATCAAGCCCAATTCTTAAAAAATGACATTAATTCATTATAAAATTAGTGAAGCCCAATTAATAAAAAAAGCGTTGCTAAAGCCTAATTGATCAACTCTGTAATTTAAAGTCAAATCTAATACTTTACCAAATAACATTAATTTACTAAAAAATTGGCGAACTCATATTAATGAAAAGAAAAGTTGCAAAAGCTCAATTAATGAATTCTTTAAGTTAATATTACATCCAATTCATATAGAAATCTCAATTCACTAATTTACAAAGACAATTATTGAAGCCCAATTAATAAAAAATAAGTTGGTAAATCCCAATTAATGAATTTTTCAATTTAGTATGAAATTCAATTTGCCAATTCACTAAAATATTAGTTAAGCCAATTAGTAAAAAAATAAGCTTGTCAACCCAAAGTAATTAATTATTTAAACTAACGTGAAGTCCAATTAAAAAAAAAAAAAGAAAAGCTTAGTTTCTTAAAGAAAATATTATTCACCATTTACCTCACTTCAAATTTGTTCAAGACAAAATCTTACAATGAAGCCTAATTCATCACTTAATTTACTATAAATTTGATCAAAACTATTTCATAAATGAGAACTCCTAATTTAGTGAATAATTCACAAAAAATTTATAAAACCCAATGTTTCAAAGCAAAATGGCTTAACTAATGGATCATTCACTTCAAATTTCTTCAAGGTCAATCCTTAAAATAAAACCTAGTCCAACAATAAATCACTAAAAAACTGGTTAAGCCCAATTACCAAATTCTTTACATTGTTGTGAAGCCCATTTCTTGAACAAAAGCGCAACCCAAAAGTATTTGCAAAAATTTAATTTAATTTGCATCTATAATTAGTAACGAAAATCATTGTTACCATATGTGTAAAATAGATATTTGGAGGGAATGAATTTTGGAGGGAAGTTAATTGAGGTTTAGTAACTATACACTTTGTTACAATATATTTTATTTGTAAAAAATATTTTATTGTTACAAAAGGTACCAAATTTTCTCACAAATATATCTTTTTATTTGACAAAAAAAGTTATATGTAATAAAATAATATTTTTCATAATGAATTATTATTTAGTTATGAATGTAAAATAATTTAAGGTAACGAATTTGAGTAAAAGTTAACAAGACTTTTACTTAGTTATTAAAGAAATTTTTTTTTGTGACAAAAAATCAATTTTGTTACTATATATCTAACATTTGTAACAAATTTTACCCTTGTTACCAATGTTTTTGTTACGTGAAGTGCGATTTGTTGTAGTGCCTCCCTCCAAAGATATCTATACACCAATTGATATTCACACTTTGAAGAAGATAGCTAGAGATGATCTTCCAATCCTAGAGGTAGAAGAAAGAGCACTTTAGAAGAGTGAAGAGGACTACAAAAGAGGATATTTTGAAGCTAGCAATTTTGTCAACACATAGCCAAGTGATAAGAGCAAATGGGGGGCCACTCTAGGATATTTATAGGCAAAATTTTGGCTCCAAAGATGTGACTCATAAATACATACTCTTGTATGTATTGTAATCAAATCTTCCATCACCATTGAATATCCTCCAAGATTAAATCTAGGTGGTCCATCTAAAATGGTGTAGTGTGCACCCACAACACTAGATATCCTCTAGTGTGTCACACTTTCTACTTCACACAAACTTATATATATACACTATATGTATAAGTATCACACCTTCCATTTTATGGAAAATTTTTATATACAACATATATATTAGGATCACACTTTCCATCTTACGGAAATGATCATATTGATCCACCCAGACATGGTCTAGTGTGATCCCATCACACTAGATTATGCTCTTCTAGTTTTGATGGTTCATAAATTGGTCTTAATTAAAATCCAATTTTAATGCCAATTTATGGTCTGTCAATTTGTCTCTAAAAATTCTTCTCTCAATTAAATAATCTTGAATTATTTCAACACTTGAACTAATTATAATTGACTTTAATTAAATAATCAAATTATTCAATCAAATTAATTTAACTCTTTAAATTAATCAAGCTAATTAACTTCTTCTTCACTATCCAACCTTTTAGATAATATTATCTAACACTTAGATAATATCATGAAGATACTTTAGCTTTTGTTGTGACCCATTGGATTCACCAATCAATTAGATACGAGCCCACAACTCTTTGTGATTTAATTGCAAATAGTAAAATACTATTCCAATCAATTAAACTCTTTTGTTGATCACTTTTGAATTGATGGAGATTAATTTAAGAGTATTCAATCTCCATGGTTGATGTCTAGCTACAAGCCCATGGAGTCCTATCAATAGGTGAAATCAATCCATGTGAACCCTTCTGTTTATGAGTACCATGCAAATAAGATCCTTCTATTTTTTTATCTCCCAATTGAGACTTGAGGTCAAGATAGTTTTCAAACCCCTAATAGCCTCAATAACTATGTATCTATCTTTGATGATTGATTCTTTTGCAACCTTAACTTTGAAAACTCCTTTCCAAATTATGACCATGCCTTGCGTAAAGGCTTATTGGATTAAACATCATAAATTACATAAAAGATCAACTTATTCAACAAGATGAGCAAAATGGATCCTCTATTAGTACATGAATCAAAGTATAAAACATTGGCATATGACATAACCATGGAACCTCAAATTAAAGGACTAATTATATGCATTATTGTAATCTTAAAGAATCATCCTCTCTGACATGCCACTTCGGCTACCATGAAGATTTCTCTATGCCAAGTCCTTAATGAGCTTCTTCTCTAACAATCACCCTCTAACATGTATTGATGTCCATTATATTGGATGCCCATGAAATAAGACATCATCATACCTTTGGACATCACTAACGCAACTCCATCCGAATCTATGATACCATTATCTCATGGATTTTATGGCTTGAAGAAGTTTTAAGATCACAACTGTGTACACACATTTTATGATGTAGCCAACCATTGACCTACACTGTGTCCCACAGTCATGTGTGACCTTGTGGACTTTAACCAAATGCTTAATGAAGAAGCATAATTTGAAGATAGCCAACAACACGATTATATTGATCAAATAAGAGTGCATCAAAAGAGTAGTTACACGTCAATCCAATTGGCTTGCTAAGCATTACTTTAATAATCTCCTAATTATCCTAAATCCAAGTACCTACACTCCTAAGGCCCATCATTTCAAGATGTCCTTTAGAGATATTTTACGATGAGGTTATAGATAGTGGGTTAGCTATATTTTTATCTAAGGCAATTATTTTTCACTCTTATGCCACATTTATCAATGATCTATTAGATTAAGTGATTTCACCTCAAAATTTGTTTAGACCTTTGACGAGATCTTGGCTCTTTTTCTTGTGCAATAGATCTATTATCCCTATAATGGACAATTAGCTCTGTAATGCTAGGCAATACATCCAACTCTTTGATGAAATTTTTTATCTAAACAACTATTTTGTGGCATTCGATTCCATAATATATGCCACAATATTTTTTGCTTTAGTGGTTAAGTCAATAGTAGTTTCTTGCTTGGAACTCTTTTAACTAACCACACTACCGTTAAGGTAAAATAAATCCTAATATGAATTTAAAGTCATCTACATCAGATTGGAAATAGAATCCAAGAGCCTTTTGAATTTTAATTCTCTGTTGCCATATACATAGAATAATTCTTTCATTCTTCTTAAGTACTTTAGAATTCATTATGGCACTCTAGTAACTTTCACAGGGATTGAATTAGTAGTGACTCGTAACACTTGGAGCATGAGCTATATCTAGTCTTGTACATACTATAACATACATTATACTCTATATTACAAGTATATAGGGTATGAGAGCCATTTTTCTTATCCCTTTCTTAGTCTCTAGGCTCATAAACTTAGAGAGAGCAAGATTGCATCTCATGGGAGGTGTGCTCTCTAGGATTCTATGAACTAAAAAGCTTTAGTATCTTGTCAATTCACAATGATTGGGTGAGGCTCAACATTTTCTAAGATCTATCTCTATAGAAGCTCATTAATCATAGAAGCCATCATGATGCATCATATTTGTAGATTTTTATTCACAAACTTTGTGAACAATTCGCATGCCACATTAGTGGCATCATCACCAATGGTTTCTAGCTGGCTTTGATCAAGTACATAAGTCCTCTTTTTGGAATCTCAAATAATCTTGAGGTTTCTCAACCAATTGTAGAAGTTTACCATATTAGCTTATTGGTTTCCAAAATAACATTGAGTAGATTTTTAACCATTTTAAGTTTGAGATTTCAAAAATCTACAAAAGCCAAAAAAGAGAGTATAAACATGTGATTAAATATTGATATTGAAAACTTGTTCATGGTCTTTCAAGTATGTTTTTCTCCCACTATTTTACAAATTCTTCACCCTTTATAAGAATTTGGGAAATCTCATTTTCTAGTAAAAATCAAAGTCCTAAAGACTTGTAGCAGACTTACAACTCGAGAGACATCTACAAACAATTGAAAGATAAGCAATTTTTGCTAATTACATCTCTATGCAACCTATGATATATTTTGCCTCATTTTTCATATGGGACCATGAATTGTGCAACATCTACATTACTAGGTGTTAAGTTGGACCTACTAATCAAGCTTTGATTCAAGACACCACCACATCATCCCACAACTCGTGTGCCAATACTTGGGAAGCCTTAAATCAAAGGTTCATTATATGCTAAGTATATGATCACAACTTTTCACCACAAGAGTGACCTACAACTCGTGAAATATCACACAAATGATGGCAACATCATCATGCCACATTCAATTGGTAGAAGGCATGGATTAATTAAAATTTCTTTTAATTTGTATCCATTTTGGCTTAATATTTGAAGCACTTAAACATTCTAAGTGGAGGGTTTTTGTTGCTAGGAAATATCATGTCAATTTCATCTTTTTATTTAGGTTTTCTATATTTTAAGCATGCATTTCATATATGAAAAGCGTAAATAAGTAAATACACCTAGAATACTTCTAGGGTGGATGACCATGAGCCTAACTAAGTGATGCACTTAGAGTCATAGATGCACCACTTAGTTGATTTTAAGTGAATAGATTAAACCTAACTATTACATGAGAGTATCCCCATACATTCATTGGTCTTTAAGCCTCCATTAGTCTTCTTTGCTCCTTACAACTTTTACAAAAGAACGAAATCCTAACTCCTAGTGATTCTACTCTTATAACTTTTACAAGGTAGAGAAAAGTGGCATGTAAGCCCTACTTAATACAACTCATTTCAACAACTTGAGATAAATAAAATCAATATTAAAGGCTCATGATCATCCCCATTCATTTATCATTCATTCAACACTTATATCATAAATCGGTCAAGTAGGAACATTTCTAACTTCTTAAAGAATTCTCCTTCATTGCCTAGGATATATGATTAGCTTATGTGTGACCCATTAGGTTCTATTATTTATTGAACATTGGCTTACAACTCTTTATAACTTTAGAATATCTGATATCCATAGTTTAAACTCTATTAAACTAAATGACTCAATTTAATTAATCTCTATGGTTGATGTCCAATCTGAAGCCTATAGAGCCCAAATAATTGGTCAAAATGAATGCATTTGGAGAATCATTCTAGCTTTATGTGCACCATGCAAATACGGTCTTTCCATTTCCTATCTCCCAAAAGAGGCTTAGGGCAAGATATTTGTTAGCTCATTAATAGCTTAGATTCTATGTCTCTATTGAAATGTTTGATTCCATTTTATGTTCTCATCTTTGGAAAACTTCATTTCCAAATTGTCATATTACCTTGTGCAAGAATTTCTTGGAATCAATCATTATAGAATACATAGAAAATGTACTTACCCTTCACAATGACGAGGAGTCAGATCTTATCTTGGGTCTTACAAACTTCTATATTTAAGTAGCTAATACCCAATATCCACCTGAACATGGCTAAAGAAGAGTAAAAATATGAGGATCTAAACACAAGGTTATCATGATTCCTCAGGTCAAAAAATTAATTATATGCATAGCGTAAGCTAGAGAACTTACTACTACCGACTTGTCACTTTGGCTATCGAATGGATTCTTCGAGTGGGCCTTTAATGTCTTGGTCCCTAATGAACACTCCCCAACATGCACCAATATCTCATATGGCCTTACTTATGCAATGGAGCAACAACCAACTCTTCAATTTATGCATCGTTAGTGTAAGTTTGTTTGGATCTTAGATGCGTTGTCTCATAAGATCCTTGACTTGAAAGGTTTAAGATTATGACTATGTAGGACTTGTTTCATGATCATCACCGTGTGTACTGACTAAGTCTTGTAGTTATGTGTGATCTAACAGCTTGAACCAAATGCTAGTGAAGTAAATATAAGCATAAAATGAAGATGGCCATTTGATGAATATCATTCATTCAAGATTGTATCATAAGTAAAATAGTTTACAACGCTAATCTAATTATCTTGTAGGGTACTATTCCAACAAAGTTAGACCTACCAATCAAACTTTTATTTGAGACCGTTTTATGTCATCCACGTCTCGTGGCCAATGTATGGGAAGTATCAAATCAAAGGTGCATCATATTCTAAGTATGTGGTCATAACTTTCCACCATAAGGGTAACCTATGACTCATGAGACATCAAACAAATGTGATAGCATCGTCATACCACATACTATTGGCAAAAGGCATGGATTAATTAAATCTCCTTTTAATTTGTATCCATTTTGACTTAATATTTGACAGCACTTAGATTTTTCAAGTGGGGGGATTTTTTTATTTGCAAAGATCTCACCAATTTTATCTTTTTATTTAGATTTTCTATCTCCTAACTATGCATCTCATGCATCAATAGGATATGAAAAGCATATATAAGTAAATACGCCTAGTATGCTCCTACAGTAGGATGACCATGAGCCTTAACTAAGTGGTACACTTAGAGCCATAGGTGCACTACTTAGTTGATTTTAAATAGGTTGATTAAATCTAGTTATTGCAACATCCATCGGTCTTCATGCTTCCAATGGTCTTCTTTGCTCTTTGTAACATTTATATGAGAAAGAAAATTTCATTCCTAGTGATTCTACTCCTATAACATTCACAAGATAGAAATTAAGACGCGTGCAAGGTCCAATTTAATGCAACCCTTTTTAACAATTTAAAACAAATAAAATCAATATTAAAGGCTCATGATCATCCATCTTCATTTATCATCCATTCAATAGTTAAATGAACAAAAAAAATAAATCAAGAATTGACATTCAATTCCAATAATTAAATGCTAATCTCATATAAACAATTAATTGGTCAAGCAAAAATAAACATAATAATTATGCATCTCATTTTTGCACTAATTGAGGACTAACCTTAACAAGACTTTAAAAGCAATAAAAAATGCCAAACATAATTTTGAGAACTTGCACAACACTTGTGCATCTATGTAGCATAATTTGATTCACTTTTGGTCACCAAAATAAACACAAATTAAGCTCACGACCCGTCCTACATGTAACCAATAGCTATTGCTCGAGCCTGGGTGCACATTATAGATGAGATTATAGATTCAAAACACCTTTTGAAACTGGAATTTCATGTGCTCAAACATTCTTCAAAACCAAGTTTAAGTAAGAATCAACATTCTCCAAAAATCTTCAATCAAATTGGATTCAAAAATCACCAAAACACTTTAAGATCAAATTAAACATGCTATATCAATATATAACATCATCCAATGCTAAAATTTAACATTTCCAACTCCAAATCAAAATATATTGACACATGAATTAACACTTAAAACATGTATTAGTATTACTGCAATTCATCAACAAAGGAGCCACAAGAATCATAATCCAAACAATCCAATCCATAAATTGGATCATGTGTTTTGAGATTTAGATCAATTCATCACATGATTTAATCAATCAAAAATTCAAATTGAAACATGAAATTGGCTCTGATACCACATGAAGTCAAGTATAGCACAAGGATCCAATAATAAAGCACAAAAATAACTAAATTAACTTGTCTACACTTGAATCCATGGATCTAATCATTAATATAATATATATTTGGATGAAGGATTACCTTGAATGCTCAAAAATCCGAGGAAAGGAGGAAGAACACTTGAACACTTCAGAACTATCTTCCAATGGCACTACAACAACTCGACAACAATTGGCTTATCAAATCACCTTAGAATTTGATGAAAATTGGAAAACCCTTATAAAAACCTTGGAAAAGATCCAAGAAAAAATTCATCAAAAATGGAATCTGGAAAGGATTGGAAAAATTGCTCCAAACATTCTACCCAAATAGTGGATCTCCAAAAGCCAAGCAATCTAAATGTCATGTCTCTAATGTGATGATCCACACACCAATGACAAATCCAAATCTATCCTAGTTCAGCAGAAAAACCAAAGAGAAAAGACAGAGGATGAATGCTGAATTTAGGAGAGAGAGGTGAAGAAAATGTGAAACCTCAACCCATGAGAGAATTACACAAATTGGAGGAAAAAATGAAACCTAACAATTAGATCAAGCAAGGTGAATGGCCAACCACCTCTCTCCTATTTATAGAGAGGGAGGTGTGATGAAAGTTTGCATCACACCTCCCATGAGATTGGCGCCAACTTGCAAGCAAGTTTTTTGTGTGAAATTGTTAGTTTCACTTGCATTTGAATTTCATTTGGAATCTTCATTTTATCTCATGAAATGTCGTCCAAATAAATTCTAATGCACTCCAAATAAACTCTTTTATTCTAATTTTTCCTCCAAAACTAATTCTTTATTTCAATTAAATTAATTCCATTTAATTAAATGACCTTGACTTAACTCTTTAAGTCAATTAGCTTAACTCTTTAAGCTAGAAGTGTCAACTTAACTCCTTAATTTAACTTGACCAATTGATGGTTATGTGGTACCAATTAAATTAACTACTTAATTTAATTGGCCTAATTTAAATTCTTAAATTATTTAGATCAATTTAACAATTAAATTGATCAAGCTAAAATGACCAATAATTTGCTAGTCATTTTCCCTCCATGAAATCGATTGGGTAGATTTTTCTAACTCTTAGAAAATTTCCTTCACCATGTCAAATTTCCAATTAGCTTTTGTGTGTGGCCAATTTGGTTCTACCATTCATTAGACATGGCCTCACAACTCTTACGATACTTAGAATGTCAAAATATTCACATTAGTTTAAACGCCTTTAAACTAATGACTCAATTCAATTAATCTCCATTAATTTGAAAAGTACCCAATCTCTATGGTTGATGTCCAATCTCAAGCCCAAGGAGCCCAACTAATTGGCCAAAATGAATATGCTTTTGGAGAAACATTCTAGCTCTATGCTTAACACACAAATATAGTCTTTCCATATCCTATATTCCGAAAGAGGCATAGGGCAAGATATTTGACAACTCTCTAATAACCTCGATACTATGTTTATATTCCCAATGTTCAATTCCCCTTTACGACCTCGTCTTTCAAAACCTCCATTTCTAAATTGCCATACTACTTTGTGCAAGGATTTTGTGAAATTGATCATTATAGAATACATAGAAAATGTACTTGCCTTTCACAACAATGAGGAGTTAGATCCCATCATAGATCTCACAAACCTCTATATCTAAGTCGCTCGTACCCAATCGCAACCCAAAAAACCTGCTAAGTGGTCAAGGAGGAGTCAAAGCATGCGAATCTAAACATAAGATTACCACAGATCCTCAGGTCAAAGGGCTAATTATATGCACTAGCATAAGCTGGACAACTTGCTACTACTGACTTGCCACTATAATTATCTTGTGGATTCTTCGAGCAAGCTTTAAATGAATTTGTTCTTTAACTAGCACCCACTAACATGCAACCATTTCTAACATAAATTGCTATTAAAATAAAGTAATATCTAACCCTTAGATTTATGCATCGTTAGTGTAAGTCTATTTGAATTTTAGATGCCCTATCTCATAAAATTTTATGACGTGGAAGTTTTAAGATCGTGATTATATAAAACTTGTTTCATGATCACCACTCAGTGAAGTGACCAAGTCCCGTAGTCCTGTGTGATCTAAGGACTTCAATCAAATGCTAGTAAAGTAAAATAAGCATAAGAAGAAGATGGCCATTTATAATGAATATCATTTAATCAAGATTGTACCACAAGTGAAATAGTTTATATGCCAATCTAATTGGTTGTGAGGTGCTATTCCAACAAGGCCTACAATGAACTTATTTTCTAACAAGCACCTACTAATATGCATCTATGTTTAACATAAAAAAAAGGTAATATCTGACCCCTTAGAGTATGCATCATTACTGTAAGTCTATCCGAATCGTATATACCTCTTCTCATAAGATTCTATGACTTGGAATATTTAAAATCTTGACCTTAGAAACTTGTTTCGATTATCATTGTATGCATGACCAAGTCCTATAGTCTTATATGATTAGGCTTCAATCAAATGCAAGTAAAATAAAAAAAACATAAGATGAAGATGGCCATTTTATAATATATCATTCAATTACGATTGTCTCACAATTGAAGTCATATTCACAAGCTAATCCTAATTAGCTACATGGTACTATTCTAATAATCTCCCACTTTTTCTAAAGCCAATTTGCGATGGCCTTTAAACCCATCTTCTCAAGATGTCCTTCAAAGACCTTATGCAATAGGGGTTTATTTTGTGGATTTGCTATATTCTCTTTCAAGTCTACCCTCTCCACTCAAATGTTGCCTCTTTCAATGATACCATAAATCAAGTGATAATGTCTGAAAATGTGCTTGGATCGCTAATGAGATCTTGGTTCCTTTGCTTACGCAATGGCTCTATTGTTGTTTGGAAAGACAACTACTAGCTTTGCAATGCTAGGAACTGCCTCAAATTTGTGGACAAAAAATTTCATCCAAACACCTTTTTTAGTTTCCAAAGTCACAATATATTCCACCTTTGTGGTAGAGTTGGTCATGGTGTCTTGCTTGGAACTCTGCCAACTTACCACCCCACCATTGAGGCAAAATATGATTCCTTAGGTGGATTTAAGGTCGTCTTCATCAAATTAGAAACTAAAATCTGAAAACCCCTCTAATCTCAATCCTCTATTACTGTATACTAAAAATAAATCTTTAGTTTTTCTTAAGTACTTCAAGATTGCTTTAATGGTAGTCTAGTGACTTTCATTAGGATTAAATTGAAAATGACTAGTAATGCTTAGAACATGTGCTACATTCGGTCTAGTTCATTAAGTAGCATACATTATGCTTCATATAGCAGAGGCATAAGATATGTAGGACATTCATTTTCTCTCATTTTTAGTCTTGGGAGCTATAGACTTAGGGAGACAAAGGCTATGTCCCATATAAAAGAATCCTTTTTTTAAGTTATTCCATATTAAACCTTTTTAATATCTTGTCAATGTATGCTGTTTGGGGAGCCCAACACCCTCTTTGATCTATCTATTTAAATATGTGTTCCCAATATAGAGGATGCTTCTTCTAAATTTTTAATAGAGAATTGTGAAGATAACTATGCTTTAATACACTCTAACCCTTCTCTTTCATTCTTAATGAGAAGAATGTCATCGACATGAAGCACAATAAATTAAATTGAACTCCTACTAGTCATTTTATTCTCACATGATTCATGCACATTTTTGATAAAGCCAAATGAATTGACTGTTTTATCAAAATGTATATTCCAACTTCAGGATATTTGCTTTAGTCCATAAATAGACCTTTGGAGTTGTAAATCTTTTGTTCATTCCCTTTAGATGTAAAATCTTGCAGTTGCTCCATATAGATTTCTTCTCTAATGTTTCCATTGAGAAAAATGGTCTTTACATCCATTTGCCAAGTTTCATAGTCATACTATGTAGCTATGGCAAGTATAACCTTAATGGACTCAGGCATAACAAATGGTGAAAAGGTTTCCTCAAAGTGAAAACTGAGTCTTTGAGTATAACCGTTTGCTACTAATCTAGCTTTAAAGGTTTTCATCTCTCCATCAACTTCTAGCTTACTTTTGTAGATTCTCTAGCAACCAATGGGTACTATGCCCTCTGGTGGATCTACCAAAGTCTATACTTCGTTGGACTATATAGAGTCCATTTCAAATTTCATGGCCTTAAGCTAATAACCCAAATTTATGTTTGACATAGCTTTCTCATATATCTTTGGATCACTATCCATTTGCCTTATCTTGTTAAGAAATTCGTGCCTTTCGAATTGCTTTTTGATATGGTCTAACCTTATAAGAGGTTGTGTTTTAAGCTTAGGATGCTCTATTATTTCTATCACTTGTAGGATAATATGATTGTGTCAAGTTCAATGATAATGCCTTTTCCATGCAATAGAAACTCTTTTTCTAAAAAGGTGATGTCCATTGAAACAAATAATTCCTTTTGGGTATCCTGCAAACTTTCACAAAGTGGATCTTGAATCCAACTTATCTCTTACTGGTCTCTTGAAGTATGAAAGAGACCCCCCTTAAACTCTTATGTAAGAGTAAGAGGGTACTTTGCCATACCACATCTCATATGGTGTTTTTGGCACGAACTTTGAAGGTTCTAAGTTAGGTATCTTCGCTACCAATTATAAGGTGAATCCCTAAAAAGAGATAGGCACATCTGTAAAGCTCACCATGGAATACATTATGTCCAACAAGGCCTAATTTCTCGCTCTATTATGTTGAAGTGTGCTGGGTAAAATCCATTGTGAGAAATCCCATTTTGTTTTTGATAACCCAAGAACTTAGTAGTTAAGTGTTTCCCTCTTCAATCCGATTTGAAGAGTTTTAATATTAAGTCTTTGTTGCTTTTCTACTGCATTCTTGTACTTTTCGAAGCTTTCAAAAGCTTTAAACTTGTACTTCATAAAATAAACATGTTTAAATCGAGTGCGATCATCAGTGAAGGTTATGAAGTAAGAATAGCCACTTCTTGTACTAACTCTGAGCGGCCCATATACATTCGTATGGATCAAATTCAAAGGATTTATGGAATGCTCCACTTGTCATACAAAATGAGTCTTGGTTATTTTTTCTTTTAAAAAGGATTCACAAGTAGGAAGATCCTCTATGCCACTAGCATTTAATGCTTTGAGGGCTTCTATCTTTTTTATCCTATTTTTGTAAATATGTCAAATTCTAGCATGCTAAGGATAGGTACTTTCTTGGTTATCTAATTTTATTCTGTTGCTTTGAATATACATAGGTGATGGTTGTGAATCTAATATGTATAATCTATTTTTTAAAGCACCATATGCAATTAAAGAACTTTTATTCAATTGTTTCAATATCCCATCAATAATTGAAAAATTATATCCTTCAGAATCTAAGATAGGAAATAAAATGATATTCTTCACAAGATTGGGTGTATAAAAGCAAGAATCCAATACAATATAAGAATTCCCTAAGTTTAATTTGACTATGCCTTCAACTTTAGTTGCAACTTTTATGTTGTTATCTATGCGAAGGATCATATCCCTATCTTTGAGCATCTTTTTTTCTTTCCATTGCCTATAACGAATTATAAAATTGAGTACCACATGTGATATCAAATACCCTTGAGGAAGAATTTGTGGTTAAGTGCACTTCGATAAACAACATACCCTTCCTAAGAGTCGCAAAGTATTTCCTTGCAATTGCATTTCTAATACCTTGTTTTGCCATAATAGAAACATGAGGCATCCTTCTTGTCCTTTTTTTTTTCTTCTTAACTTCTCTAGAGGGCTTCAATCTTTGCTTCCTTTTCAAAAAAGAACTCTTTTTCTTCTTATCTCTTTCTTCTTGCCACTAGGGCCTTTAAACTTAGATGAGGATGTAAGCATCAAAGGCTTATCTTTTTTCATTGTCACCTCAACCATTACTAATATATTAACCAATTCATTAATCATAAACTCTTTTTTTGATATGTTGAAGTTCATAAAAAATTGGTCAAATGAACTTGGCAATGATTGAATGATTAAATGCACATAAATGTCATTGTCCATGACCACGTCCAATTGAGCAAGTTTCTCGATGAAACCGATTATCTTAAGGCCATGGTCATGGACACTTGCCCTTTTAATCATTCTTGTCCTGAAGAGCTATATAGACAATGTTAAGTGTTCATGTGTAGATTGCACCCATACAACTTTTGTAGGTGTATATGTATCTCAAATGCACTTTTCATGTTTTCATGAGATTTTTTGAGCACATTAGATATTGATGCCATCATGAGGCAATGGGTTTGAAGATCATCTTTTACCAATTTTGCGAATGTTTTGTAGCCTCATCATCTTTTACCAATTTTGCGAATGTTTTGTAGCCTTATTGTTGGCATCATCACTACTAGTATTTGGTGGACTTTGAGTAAGGACATAAGCTCTATTTTTGAAGTCAAGAATAATTTTGAGGTTTCTTAACCAATTGCGAAATGTAGGCTCGATGAGTTTAATAGTTTCCAAAATTGCATTTAGTGGATTCTTTGTTATTGATTGTGATTTCAAAAATATACAAAAGCAAGAGGAGAATATAAGCATGTGATTGAAATTGATATTTAAAAACATGTTAATTAACTTTCAAGTATGTTTTTCTCCCACTATTTTATCAAATTCCTTACCTTCTTAAGAACTCGGGAAATCTCATTTCCTAGTTTCAATTAAGGTCGAAAAGGCATCATTTATAGACCCACCACTTGTGAGACATCTTCAAACAATCTTCAAGTTAGTAACTATTACTAATTGCATCTCTATGCAAATCTTGATTTGTTTTACCTCATTTTTCATGTAGACACACAACGCATGTGATGTCTATACTACATGATGTTAAGTCGTACCTTCCAATTAATCTTTAATTATAAACTCCACTATGATCATCCACAACTCATGAGACAATGTCGTAGTAAGTTTTAAATTAAAGTGCATCATATGCATATGAAGTAATCATAGCTTTCCTTTACTAAAGTGTTCCACAACTTGTGAGCCAACACTAAATTAAGGTAGCATCTCATGTCACCTTCCCATTTGTAGAAGGCTTGAATTAATTAAAACTCATTTTATTTTTATTCAACTTGACTTAATATTATTTTGAACTTAGACTCCTCTAAGTTGAGAGATTTTCTTGCTTTGAAAGATCTCATCAATTTTATCTTCTTATTTAGGTTCTCTACATGCTAACCATGCATCTCATACATCAATAAGATAAAGAAAAGCAGAAATAAGTAAATGCGCCTACCATATTCCTAGCATGGGATGACCATGAGTTTTAACCAAGTAGTGCACTTAGAATCATAGGTGCACTATTCAGTTGATTTTACATGGGTTGATTAAATCTTATCTATTACAATATTATATCCCATACAAACATAGGTATTCAAGCTGTTTTGATCCTCTTGGCCTCCTTTATCTCCTTGCAATATATTACAATAGAAAAAAATCCTTACCTTAGAGTTTTCCTCTCATAAAAATTAAGAGGTAGAATATCAAAAGACATCCAAGCCCCATTTAATACAACCCTTTCAAACAACTTTTGCAATTAAACAAAATCAAATTAAAGGCTCATGATCATCCCTCATTCATTCATTCATCATCCATTCAACAATTAAACGAATAATAAACAAGAATTGACATTCAATCTAATAATCAAGAGCTTATCACATAAACAATTAATTAAGAGCAAAAGTAAGCATAATTATTATGCATATCAAATTTGCATTAACTAGAAGATTTACTTGAACATGATTTAAATGCTTGCAAAAATGTCCAACATTAACTTCGAACACTTACACAACATTTGTTCATTGAAATATATATGGAAAATAAGTTAGAAGCATAAAATCGCACAAAATGATACCAAGATTGCCAAAGGCAACCTTGGCACGTTGCTGTTGATAACCGCTCTCCTATGGTCATGGTATAGCCTTAGCATGCTACTATCCATGTTTGCCACCCAAGTAAGTAGTAGGTGTATGCACACCACGCTCGCTATGCGCTAGGCTGGGCAACTTAGGCAACAGCATGTGCCTAGCTGCCTAATGGCCATGATTTTGTCCTCTTGTGTGTGTTTTGTACTTCAAACTCTTATGGATACTTCCATAACTCATATTCACACAATTTAGATAAATTTTCAGATTATAAACACTTTTAAAAACTAGAAATTAAAGTACTTTAAAAATAAACCCAAGAAAGGATCAACATTCTCCAAAAATCACCAATACACTCCAACCCAATTGGATTCAAAATGTAGCCAAAACACATTAAAGCTATTAACATGATATATCAACATAAAGCATCATCCAATGCTAAATCAACATTTAATATCATAAGATTTGAATCAAATTCATGCCAACATATGAATTAACATTTAAACACATATTCACATATTTCAATCCAACACAACAGGAGCCACATATAAAATCTCGAAACACTCAAATTCATCAATTGAATCAAGAATTTGGAAAGGCATGAAGATGGCTTCGATACAAACTGAAAAGGCTAAATTAAGATCTATAAATTAAAACCAAAATAGGAAAAAATTTAAATATTTATCTCCATCCCAAGGACTGTATACTTGCCTTAAATTAAGATTTAAAGGCTAAAAATTACCTTTGAAGAAAGATTCAAATGAGTGATGAAGATTTTCTAATGGACACCTCCAAATAAAGATCTTCTAGTTTATCTTCCTTGATTCGAATTTCCCCACACCAAGGCCTCCAAAAATCATCAACTTTTGCACATAATTTCATCACCAAAGTAATTTCTTAGATGTCTAAAAAATGAAGGAAAATCTGCTCTAAACGGTTGCCCAAAAGAGCTTGAAAATAGGCTACTAGAGTGGTTCAAACACTAATCGTAAGCTTCCTAAGTGTGAAGCTTCTAATAAATAGTCTACATACCTAGGAAGGTCTCTCAATCCACACACTCGTTGCTAGATAAGAGAAGAGGAAGAAGATGATGGAGGGTAGCAATTTTGGAGATGGAGAGAGGGAGGAGGGAATTTGGGAGGTAGTTATTCAACACATGAACCATACTACCTTTTGGAGTGAAAAATGAGGGCATGAATCATCCACCTAATGGTGTGCCATGTGTGTATTTATAGGAGAGGATGATAGCTTTAGGAGGCTTCCATCACACTCTCCACACATAAGCCAACTTGCAAACTTGCTAAATTCTCATTTAGCTTGAATTTGCATTTGCATTTCATTTGATAAATTGAAATGCCAACTTGCACAATTCAAATAGACTCTTCTATTTGATTTTTCTCCAAAACTTGAATCCCTTATTTAATTGAATTAAATCTTTAATTTAACTTAACTCCTTAAGTTAATTAAACTAATTTAACTCTTTAAGTTAACTTGACTAATTAATGTGTCATATGACATAAATTAATTTAACACCTTAATTTAATTGGCCTAATTTAACTTCTTAAATTATTTTGATTAATTTAACACTTAAATTAGTCAAGCCGAAATGACTAATTGATAATTAGTCAATCATCGCTCTCCATAGGCAAAAACACCCATTAAACAATTTTATAACATATTTAGATAAAAGATAAAAGATTACCTTGATAAGTAAATTTGAGAAGAAACTAGTGAACACTTCACCAACTCCAGAATCTACCTGATTGCGACAATCACTACCAAATTGCCTCCAAAAACTCTTAAAACATTATTGGAGATAGAAAAAACCTTTAAGAATATCCAATCAAAAATTCAGATCGATTGGCCATATGGATCATCTTGGAGAAAATTGTAAAGTTGGACCTCGTGTAAAGAGCTCTCTAGATTAAACAAATTAAACTCTTTTATTTAATTAATTCTCTTTTGACTTAACTTTTTAAGTCAAACCAACTTAACTCCTTATCCTAAATTCATTAACTTAACTCTTTAAGTTAACTTGACTAATTGATGGTTATGTTGGTATCAAATAATTAACTCCTTAATTATTGATCTAATTTAACTCTTAAATTAGTTGATTAATTTAACACTTAAATCAACCAAGCCAAAATTGGCCTTCAATGTTGGCCCTAAATATTGGTCCACTAGGAGACACCATTTTCTGACTCTTTTGAAAATTCTCTCCATTAATTAAGAAGTTAATTGGATTTTATGTGTGACCTAAGAGGTTCTACCATTCATTGGACTTGAGCTCACAATGCCTTGTGATGTTCGAATATCTTATACTTATTCTAGTTTAAAACCCCTTTTAAACTAGTTGACTTAATTCAATTAATCTCATTAATTGAAGAGCACCCAATCTCCATGGTTGATGTCCAACCTCAAGTCCATGGAGTCCAACTAATTGGCTAAAATGAATATTCTAGAGAATCATCATCGCTTGACATGTGCCATGCAAATACGGTCCTTTTGTCTCTATCTCCCAAAAAAAGCCTAGGGTAAGATATTTATTGACTCTTTAATAACCTCAATAATATGTTTCTATTCCCAATGTTTGATCCATATTGTGTGACCTCACCTTTGGAAAACTTTTTTCCCAAATTTTCACACCACCTAGCATAAGGATTTGTAGGAATTGATCATCATTGAACACATAAGAGGTGTACTTGCCCTTCAGAATAGTGAGGGGTTGAATTCTATCTTGAATCTCACAAAACTCCATGCCAAGTAGCTCATACCCAATCTCAACTCGAAAGATCCACTAGGTGGTCAAGAATGAGTCAAAGCATAAGGATCAGACACAAGGTTATCATGGATCCTTAGGTCAGAGGACTAATAATATGCATTAGCATAAGTAGGAGAACTAGCCACTACCGACTTGGTAGTTTGGCTATTTAGTGGATTCTCAATTGGGTTTTTAGTGCTTTGTTTTCTAACAAGCACCCACTAATATGCACTCGTATCTCATATAGTTGCTCATCGAATGGTGCAATCTCTAACCCTTGATTTATGCATCGTTAGTGCAAGCATATCCAGATCTTAGATGTTTCTTCTCATAAGATCCTATGACTTGGAAGATTTAAGATCATGATCGTATGAGACTTATTCCATGGTAACCAAACCAAGTCTCATAGTAATAAGTGATCTAAGGGCTTTATCTAAATGCTAGTGAAGTGAAACAAAACATAAGATAAAGATAGCCATATAAAAAATATCATTCAATTAAGATTGTATCATGAGTGAAATAGTTTATAAGGCCAATCGCATTGGTTTGCAGTGTACTATTCTAATAATCTCTCACTTGCCTTAAAACCAATGCCATGTGGCCTTGAGACCTATCTTCATAAGATGTACTCTAAATACCTTTAGCTTTTAGAGGTTAATACAACGGTTCTGCTATATTCTCTTCTGATGCAACTTTTATTCACTCAGTTGTCATCTTTATTAATTGATATCATATATCAAATGATAACGCATTTAATGTGTTTGGATCATTGATGAGATCTTAGCTCAAGTCCTAAATTATCTTCCCAATATAATCACAGGCTTATGCATGTTAAGCATTACATCCAACCCTTAGATGAAGTTTTTATCCAAACACCTTCCTTTATGGTTTCTAAAACCACAAAGTATTTCACCTTAGTGGTTATGTAGGCCATGGTGTCTAGTTGGAACTTTTCCAGCACACCATGCCACCGTTAAAGCAAAATATGTATCAAAAAATAAATATTAGGTTATCTACATTAGATTGGAAACTAATATCCAAAAACTTTGCGAGTTTCAATTCTCTATTACCGTGTACTAGAAACAAGTCTTCAATTCTTCTCAAGTACTTTAGGATTATTTTTTATGGCTAACGGTGACTTTCACCAGGATTGGATTGAAACTTGTAACGCTTAGTAAGTGTGCCACATTCAGTTCTGTACATTGAACGACATACAATTATGCTCTATGTAGTAGATGCACAAGGTATGTTGGACATTTTGTCCCTCGTTAACAGTCTAAGGGGCCATAGATTTGGAGAGACTATAATCACATACCAAAAAGGAGGAATGCCCATGTGGATTTTTCTATATTAAACCTCTTTAGTATTTAGTTCAATGTATAGGATTTGGGAAAGCCTAGGATCCTCCCCGATCTATCTCTATAGATATGTATTCTCTATACACAGGATGCATTTCCCAAGTCCATTATAGAGAATTATATAGATAACCATACTTTAGTACAATCTAACATTCCTACCTTATTCCTAATGAGAAGGATGTCATTGACATAAAGCACAATAAATTATACTGTACTCCTACTATCCTATTTATACACATAAGGTTTATACACTTTCTTAAAAAAGTTAAACAATTTGACTATCTTCGCAAAAACATATGTTCCAAGTTCAGGACAACAATTAGAGTTCATAAATGGATCTCTGGAGTTTGCAAACCTTTTGCTCACTCCGTTTGGATGTAAAACCTTGTGGTTGCTCCACATAAATTTCTTTGTCAATGTTATCATTGAGGAAAGTGGTTTTCACATCTATTTACCATATCACATAGTCATAATATACAACTATAGCAAGTAGAATTCGAATGGACTTAGGCATAGCGACTGATAAAAAGATTTTCTTGAAATTGATACTGGGTCTTTGAGTGTAACCCTTTTCCACTAGTTGCGTCTTCAAAGTTACCACTCCTACATATACCCCAACCTTTTACTTATAGATCCACTTGCAACTAATAGGAACTATTCCCTTTGGTGGATTTATTAAAGTTCGTACTTTATTGAGTACATGGAGTTTATTTCGAATCTCAGGGCTTCAAGCCAATGTTCCAAATCTATGTCTAACATAGCTTCCTCATAGATCTTTATCTGATTGACCCATCTCATGATAAAATCTGAACTCTTCGGATTACGTTTTGATCCAATCTGACCTTTTCAGAGGTTGTGTGTGAGGCTCTTTGATATTTAGTTATTTCTACCACTTGTGGGATTTATTAATCATCTTGAACTTTACCAAGTTCAATTACAAAGCCTTTTCTATCTTATAGAAATTCCTTTTCTAAAAGGGTGGCATTCCTCAAAACAAATACATTTTATTTCGAGGGATCATAAAACTAACAACCTATAGACTCTCTAGGGTATCCCATAAACGTGCATAAGATAGATCCACTATCTAACGTATCTCCCACTATCCATCTCATATAAGTGAGAGATCCCCAAACCCTTAGATAATGGTATAAGGGTGCTTTTTCATGCCATATCTCATATGTTGTTTTGGGCACCAACTTTGAAGGTACTACTTTTAGTAACTTCACTATTGTCATTAAGGCATATCCTTAAAAGGATATAGGCACATCGAAAAAGCTCATTATGAAACGTACCATGTCTAAAAAGGTACAAAATCTCATCTTGGCTACTCCATTATGTTGGGGTATGCCAGTTGGAGTCCAATGAGAGAGAATCCTATTCTCCTTTAGATAATCCAAGAATATGGTATTTAAGTATTTTTTTTCTTAATCCAATCAAAGAGCTTTAATACTAAGTTCTTTATTGCTTTTCTACTTCATTTATATACTCTTTGAACCTTTCAATGGCCTTAGACTTGTACTTCGTAAGATACATTTGTTTAAACTAACTATTACCATCGGTGAAAAATGATGAAGTAAGAATAGCCTCCTCTCTCACTTATTCTTAGTAGTCCATAAACATTCATATAGATCAAATCTAAAGAATTTGTGGAGGGCTACATTTGTTCTACAAAAGGAGCTTTAGTCATTTATCCCCTCAAACAAGATTCACTAGTTGGAAAGTTCTTAATGCTACTAACATTTAGTGCTTTGAGAGCTTCTAACTTGTTCATCCTAATTTTTGGAGATATGACCAAGTCTTGTATGTCACATCATGGCATTATCTTGGATATCTAATTTCTTACTTAGTTAAGAGTGCATTAGTGATAGTTGAGAATCTAACATGTACGATCTTTTGTTAATTGTACCATAAGCAACTAAAGAACTCATTCTTTAATGCCTTCAATCTCCCATTTGATGTAGAAAGATAAAATCCCTTGCTATCCAAAAATAGAAATTGAAATAATGTTCTCAACAATATATGGTACTATATGACAAAGGTCCAATACAAGTATGGAGTTCTCTAAGTCTAACTTATTGTACGCCTTTGGCTTTAGACACAACTCTTGCTCCTTAGCCAAGGTGGTGGATCATATTCACATCACTTAGTTATATTCTTCTTTCTATTCATTTGTAGGAACATACAAAGAAAAGAATCACATGTGATATCATATATCCATGAGGAAGAATTCATCCTAAATGTACCTCAATAAAGTACATGCCCTTCTTAGGGGTTGCAAGGTATTCCTTGCAATTGTGCTTCTAATGGCCTATTTTTTCCAAGTAGAAACAAAACAATATTGACTATTTCCTCTATGATCTTCTTGACTCCTTCAGATGACTTTGATAGTTATTTTCCCATAGAGGAAAAATATTTCTTCCTTTTCATCTCCCTTTCTATCACCCCTAGGGCCCATAAACTTGGAAGAGGAAACAAGTGTTAAAAGTTTGCCTTTATTATGGTAGTCTCCTTCGACTTCCCATTCATCCTAACTTGAAAAGTCTCCATTGACAACATGAACTTCTCATACCTCGTTTGCATTACAACGTTTTGTAAATTTTAACTATGGTACAATTCATATATCCTTGAGACTTTTAAAGTTTGTATATGCCATCATGAGATTAAGAGATGGGACCATCCTAAACCTAATTTGTGAACTTTTCACATGTCTCTAGATCTACATTAACCCCAAAGGGATTAGGAGTACCATGATATAGGACCTATATCCATTTGTAGGAATCTAGAATAATTTTCAAGGTTAAGTCAATCATGGAAGCTTGGTCCAGTTGGTTTAAAAGTTTCCAAAATAACATTAAGCGAAATTTTAACCATTCTTGAGATTTTACAAATCCTCAAAGGCAAAAAAGAGAATATGAGCATGTGATTGAATTTGATTACTAAAACATGTTCATGGTCTTTCAAGCATGTTTTTCTCTTACTATTTTATCAAATCCTTCACCCCTAAGAAAAATTTGGAAAATCACATTTCCTAGTAAGAATCAAGACCCCAATGACTTGCCAATGGACCTTGTGATTGAGTGCCATCCACGAGCAATTGAAGGGCAAGCAACTTTTGCCAATTGCATCTCATACTACTCTTGATATATTTAGCCTCATTTTTCACATAAACCCATGTGACCGTGCGCCATCTATACTACCAAGTGTTAAGTCAAACCCACCAATCAAACTTTATCTCAAGATAGCCTCACGACATCTCCCGTGACTAAGTTTCAATGCGTGAGGGATCCCAAGTCAAATGTGCATCTTATGTTAAGTGTATGCTCATAGCTATTCTCCTAAGTGTGACCCCTATGACCGAGTGCCATCACATAAAATTGGTAGCATCATCATGCCACACACTATTGGTGGAAGGCTTAGATTAATTAAAACTTTTTTAATTTATATCCATTTTGACTTAATATTTAAAAATACTTAGACGTTCTAAGTGGAGGATTTTTTCTTGCAAAGATCTCATCATTTTATCTTTTTATTTAGGTTCTCTATATCCTAATCATGCATCTTATATGTCAATAGAATATGGAAAGCGCAAATAAGTAAATAGCCTAGCATGCTCCTAAGGTTGGATGGCCATGAGCCTAACCAAGTGATGCACTTAGAGCCATGGGTGCATCACTTTGTTTGATTTTAAGTAAGTTGAATTAAACTAAACATGAGTGTATCTTATATATTCATGGGTCTTCAAATAGCCTCCATGCCTCCATTTAACTCCTTGCTCTATGCTATATTTACATAAAATGAAAATCCTCACATCTAGTGGTTTTACTCTCATAACTTTTACAAGATAGAATAAGAGGCATGCAAGCCCCATTTAATACAACCCATTTCAACAACTTTGAAATAAATAAAATCAATTTAAAAAAGGCTCAAGATCATTCCCATTCATTCATCATTCATTCAACAATTAAATGAACAATAAATAAATCTAGAATTAACAATTAACTCCAACAATTTCCAGATTTAAAACACCTTTTAAAACTAGAAATACAAGTGCTCAAACGTGCTTTCAAAAATTAGAAAACGTAAGAATCAAAATTTTCAAATAATCTCCAACACAATTCGAATCAAATTGGATCCAAAAATGACCAAACTCTTTTAGCCATATAACAGCATGCTATATCAACATATAACATCAATTAATGCCAAATCAACATTCAACATTAATCACTATGAATTGAAACATACTAACTACATGAATTAACTCTTAAATCACATAATATCATATTTTTAATTAATCAATCAAGAAGTCACATACAAATCAACCAAATTCCCCAATCCTTCATTTTAATCAAGAATATGGTGATCTAGATTAATCCATTACATGAATCAATCAACCAAATAAAATCCAAATCTAAGCATGATTATGGCTCTAATACCACTTAAAAGCAAGATAGGCACTAGGATCTAAAATTAAAATTTGAAATTATAAAATAACTAGTGCCTACAAGCAAAACAAGGATCTAATCATGCCTTGGATTTAGATTTAGATATAGGATTACCTTGATAAGAAGATCTAAGAAGAAACTAGTGAATACTTCACCAGTTCTGGAATCAACCTACTCACTGCACAACGAAAGGATTGCGATGATCGCCCTACTAAATTGCCTCCAAAAATTCTTAAACAATTACTAGATATATCCAACACTTTGAAGAATCCCCAAAAATTTAGATCGATTGGACATTTGGATTGTTTTGGAGAAAATTGCAAAGTCAGAGTTGCATAAAGAGCTCTCTAGAAATAGAGCAAGGCATACGTTTTGTCTCTATTGAAATAGTCCACACACCAATGATACTCCTAATTATCTAGTTTATGAGCTGGAATAGAATCATAGAATTGATAGTGGAGGCTAAATTTGGGATAGGAAGATGAAGAAATAAGCTTAACCTTCAACATATGAAATGCTAGTTGCAAATATTTTGGAGGGAAATGAAGAATCTAATTCTTCACACCATTGGACATATGCAAGACCTTCTCTCTCTATATCTATATATAGAGGCTAAAAATATGTGATGTCAAGTTCACATCACACAATGCATGGGGGGATGGCCAAGTAGGGTTGCTTAGGTGGCAAAATTTGAATCTTAATTTTATTTAAATTTCAGTTGCATCTTAATTACATTTGGAATCTCATTTCAAATTAATTAAAATATCATCTCATAAGTCATTTAATTCTTCCCTTCAAAATTTATTCTTCATTAATTAATCAAATTAAACTCTTTAATTTAATTAATTATCCTTCGACTTAACTCTTTAAGTTAAACTAGCTTAACTCCTTAAGTTAAATTCGTTAACTTAACTCTGTAGGCTAACTTGACCAATTGATGATCATGTTGTCATTAAATAATTAACTCCTTAATTATTTGTCTGATTTAATTCTTAAATTAGTTGATTAATTTAACACTTAAATCAATCAAGACAAAATTGACCATCAAAGTTGGCCCTAAAAACTGGTCCACTAGGAGACACCATTTTCTAACTCTTTAGAAAATTCTTCCCATTAATTAGGAAGCTAATTAGAAATCTAATTTTTAGACTAATTAGAAAATTGTGCCATGCAAATATGGTCCTTCCATCTCCTATCTCCCAAAAGAGGCCTAGAGCATGATATTTGTCGGCTCCCTAATAGTCTTGATACTATATCTCTATTTTCAATGTTCAATCCCTATTGTGTGAGCTCACATTTGGAAAACTCATATTCCAAATTCTCACACCACATTGCGCAAGGATTTTTGGGAATCAATCATCATAGAACATATAGGAGTTGTACTTACCCTTCAAAACAACAAGAAGTCGGATTCCATCTTGGATCTCACAAACCTCCATGCCAAGTAGCTCATATCCAATCTCAAATCAAAAGACTTACTAAGTGGTCAAGAATGAGTTAATATAAAAGGGCCGGACACAAGGTTAACCTAGATCCTCAAGTTGGAAGACTAATAAGATGTACTAGCGTAAGAAGGAAAACTAGCTATTATCGACTCACCGCTTTAGCTATCTAGTAGATTCTCCAGTCGATATTTAGTGTCTTGTTCTCTGACAAGCACCCATAACATGCACCCCGTATCGCATACAGTTGCTCATGGAACGATGCAATCTCCAACCCTTAGATTTATGCATTATTAGTGCAAGTCCATTTGGATCTTAGATGTCCTATCTCATAAGATCCTATGACTTAAAAGATTTAAGATCGTGATTATGTGAGACTTATTCCATGGTCACCAAACTAAGTCCTACAATCATAGGTGATCTAAAGGCTTCATCCAAATGCTAGTGAAGTAAAATAAAGCATAAGATGAAGATGGTCATATAAAGAATATCATTCAATCAAGATTATACCATGAGTGAAATAGTTTACAAGGCTAATCTCATTGGTTTGTAGGACACTATTCCAATAAATTTCTCCTATCCAACAAGAGTTTTCTTAAGCTTTTGTGCGTGAACCATTAGATTCATTCATTCATGGGACATTAACCTTACAACTCTTTATGATATTTTGAATACTAAAATATTAAAATTAGTTTGAATACTAATAACTCTTTTAATTAATATCTATCAATTGAAGAGTGCCCAAACTCTATGGTTGATGCTTAGCAACAAGTCCATTGAGCCTAGCTAATTGAATGAATGAATTATATCTTGATGAACTATTATAGATTACGCCTACCATGCAAATATAGTCCTTCTATGTTCGATCTTTCAAAAGATTCCTAGGGTAAGATATTTGTCGACTTCCTAATAGCCTTAATAACTATGTATCTATATCTATTGCTCGATTCAACTTTATGCCAATTTGGAAAACACCTTTTCCCAATTATCATGTTACTTTATGCATGGACTTTTTAGATCGATCATTATAGAATACATAAGAGAAATAGATCCCTTCTCAGATATCACAAACCTCTATGCTTAAGTAGCTTATACCTTAACTAAATCCTAGATGACCTATTATATTTCAAGGTAAAGTCAAAGCATGAGTACTAAAATAAAAGGTTACTATGGATCCTCAAGTAAAAGGACTAATTATATACACTATTGTAAACTTTGAGAATTCTTCAATATCGACTTGCCACTATAGAAATCTAATGGATTCTCAGGGCGGGTCTTCAATAAACTTATTCTCTAACAAACACGTATAAACATGCATCCATATCTAACATAGATTATCTATGAATGAGGCAACATCCAACCCCTTGAAGTATGCATTGTTATTACAAGTCTATTCAAATCTTAGATGTCCCTTTTTATAAGATTCTATAACTTAGAATATTTAAAATTATGATCTTATAGACTTGTTTCATGGTCAGTAATTATGCATGGCCAAGTCCCATTATCTTGTATCATTTAATGACTTCAACCAAATGCAAGTGAAGTATAAAAAGTGTGAGATGAAGATCGCTAACTTATAAGATATTATTCAATCAAAATTATCTAACAGTTGGAGTAGTATTTATATGCGAATCCTAATTAGTTATGGGGCACTAATCTAGCAGGGTAGTGGTGGAGTTGGAGATGAACTTGTTCAAGGTTTGATACCTCTTTCGCTATTTACCTTTAAGATTAAGCTCGTCTCGTGTGAACTATTTTTTTATTCTAGATCTATGGTTTCTCACAAACAACACTAAATGATGTTGTAATTTTTTGTGTAGTAAAAGTTTAGGAAATAATCTAGAAAGGTTGGTTTGATTAAACTCAAGCTAGGTTGATCTACAAGACAAGGCACAAGTTAGGCTTGCCAATGTTGCCCTTGGCCAAGACCTTCTGATGATTAAGTTAGTGTTAATCTGATATGAAAATGGAAGGTAGCAAAAGGACAAATGAGATGTTTTACAGTGCATACCTAGGATTGAATTCTGAATTGGCTATTTATAAATGCCGAGTTTGAGGTTGAAATGAGCTTTATGCCATAATCATAAAGCAAGCGCCTGTACTTATCAAGAGGTAAAACATATCTTTTATGCCTTCCGATCTAGCTAAAGTAAACTAGGTAAGTACTCATTAGTTGTAGAAGGTGGTGGTGAGTGCTGTAATGCATTAAATATAGAATAGATGTTAGGGGAAAATATTTAGTACGGCGAATCTTATTGAAGGTCAACTCTTCCCCATATTTATTATGACTTTTTACCGTCAATCACTAACTTCTGATCATGGTCATGAGTTTGCCATTTTCGTGCCAATTGTTGGCTAGACAAAGTTGGCACTATGACTAAGGTTGCTGATTGAGGTAGAAGGTCGAGTGTCGGGATATACATTGGGGACTCTTAGCCTATTTCCATGGTTGATTCTTCGGCATCAATTATTAAGGTTGGAAACACATGCAGATTGATATTATACATAGTTCTTTGATATAATGCATAGGTTAGGGCCAATGTATCAACTCCTCAGCTCTTTGAGATGGCTTTTTAATGCAAAAAAAAAAGAAAGAAAAGAAAAAGAAGAGAAAGAAGAAGATATTGTAGGTTTGATGGACAAATTAACATTCTAAAAGTCAAACCATCATCTTCATATTAAGAAAAACCTCTAATAGTAGAAGAAACCAATGCTAATAACATATTTGATTCCAAAAATACAATGAATAGAACTTAACATTTTGGGAGAATAGAACCAAACAAAGCTAAAGTAAAAGTTATTAGAGTTTATGGCTATGTGCATATAAAAGGTATGGTGGTGAGCCTATTTATGAATTGCACTATTCACTACAAAAAATTTGAATTTTAGTGACCAACATTCCATGATTACTCATTAATGACCGCTTAATGATTGATCAATAGGTGATGCAAATATAATTTCAAAAAAGTTAAGAAATGTTTAATGGCTAATTAGGGACCACATTAGTGACCATCTTAATACAATCACTAATTCAATTTCTAATTAGTGATTAATTCTTTTCTTTGTTAGTGATATGGTTACTAATTAGTGACGAACCTTTTTTTTAGTTACTGATATTAGTGATCAATAACGAGGTACTAATTTAGTCATTAATAGTAACTGAATTCTTTTTCCATCAACAATCAGTCACAAATATAAACTCTTTTTTACATATTCTAATAAGAAAGCATAATGTTTATGTAATACTTAGTAATAAAATATTGTATTTTCTTAGACAAATATAACTATATATAATGAAACAAATATATAAATATATCTAATCATATATATATCCATGTATATTTATATATTTTTGGTAATAATTATTTTTGTATATATATGTAAAAATATATATAGAGATATATAATTTTATATAAAAATATATAATAATTAAATAGTTTTATATTATATTTATAACATGTAACATTTATTAGCGTATGTAACATATGAAAAGAAATAGGATAAGAAAAATATTCTTACAAAAGGAAAGAATATGAGAATTAGATAATATATACATGTTAATAATATATAATATATTATATATATTATGATTAAATATATAAGAATATGTAATATATATAATAGAGGGTGTATATGTTAGTATGTATTGCATATTGATGCTACTTGGAAATGGAGTTAGGGTCTTTTAGGAAGACAACAACATGTCGGTTCCTTTTTTCTCTAGAATGTGTGTATGGAGATATCTATTTCTTGAAAGTTCATTGATTTTGAGAACCTTTGCGAATAATTTCTTGTTTCCAATTTCTCTCTAGAACTTGGTATTTAGAGATTTTAATTTTAATATGTTTGAGTCAATTAGGATCTTCCTATCCATTTTATAGGCTTAGCTTGTCTTTTGGACTTTTTGCCCTTTTACTTAATTAATTTTAAGTCCATCACCTTATTTAGTTAAATTACCAAATTGTTCTTATATTCAATTTTTGGTAGTACTATCAAGCCCCATATTTTTGTTGAAATTTTTTTAATTTTGAATTGAATATATTACAAGTTTAATTCATTAAATTTTCTTTATTTTAATTTGAGCACTTATTCTTGAATTGGGTGTTTGCAAGTTTTCAACTATTGTCTAAGTTGATGTTAAATAGGTCTCAAAATTTTCAAGATCTATTAGAGGTATTCCATAAAAATGGCCATGTTAGCACTTGTTAGCAAAAAGAAAGAGAACTCCATCTTTAAACAAGGAGAAGGGGGGAGGGGGGAGAGGGGAAGGAGGAGGAGAAGGAAAGTCCCATTAAGAGTGTGGAGATGAGTCCTTAAGGCAATGTCTCCCATACTCCATGACTTCCTCAATATATTTGTTCTTTCTTGGCTTCATTGCTTGTGAATTTTTTTTAGAATTTCTTGTGAGTCAGTAAAAATCTAGGGTCTATGTTAGGCCAAAAGATGTTTGAGAATAGATCTAATTCTAAGTTAATCAAGTGGGAATAGATAAGAAATTATGACAGTGACCCTATGATCGACCATCCAACTGCCCAAAGTAGCGATGCTAAGTGCCCTTTGGCAGCTACTCACACAATGTACTCACCTTGGGTACCTACTTGGCCAAGCATAGAGCACTTGTAGGGTGTCTTGGGAAAGCACTTGTGGGGCACATAGGTTGGTTCGCACTCCTAGGGGTCATTATCTATTTGGCATTACAGTATACGTCAGTCATGTATTTGACTTGTATTCGGTCTAAGCTTTAGAGAATTTTCTAGAGTCTTAAGAGTCTCATAGTTGAAGAAAAATTAGTTAGTCATCTTCATCTTATAGTTTTTGATTTTGAGGAGAAGGGTTCTTTTGATAAGCAATTTGAAAGCATTCTGGTTCTAGATTGTAGCTTTGCATGGTTGAAATTAAATGTTTACTCAAGCCAGAGGAGTTAGATATTTAGAGACATAGGGTTTGTATCTCCAGTAAGTTTAAGTTCATTATTCCTTTATTTCAACATAAAATGATGCCACTTCTTAGAGGGTGCTTTATAGTCTTTTGTAGTTATTTCATTTGTGAGTGTTCTCTTCATCCAAACCCCTCTTTTGTTAGTTAAAGAGCAAAGTTATGATTCATATTTGAGCCAATTTGTGCTTAATATTTTTGCATCCTTTATAGGATTTAGATAGTGCTTGCATGCGTTTGGGTTTCTAGTATCTTTAAATAGTTATCGCACCCTATTTGGGGCATGTGAAGTGTGGAATGAACCATTCTTCCATTTTTACATTGGCACTTGTTAGCAAATGGAAAAAGAGCTCATCTTTAACAATTAGAGAAAGGAGAAGAAGCAGGAGGAGGAGGAGGAGGAGAAGGAGAAGAGGGGAAGGTAGGAAAATCCTATTAAGAGTGTTGAGATGAGTCCTTACGGTAATATCTCCCACACTCTTTGACTTTCTCATTATATTTGTTTCCACTTGGCTTCATTGCTTGCAAAATTTCTTTGAGTCAGTGAGAATCTAAGGTCTATGTTGGGCCAAAAGATGTCTAAGAATAGATCTAATTCTAATTTGAGTCTGAAGGAATCTTTGAGGGAATAATCAAGTGGGAATGGATGGGAAGTTATGGTAGTGGCCTTATGGTTAGCTATCCAATAGCCCAAAGTAGTAATGCTAAGTGTCCTTGGGCAGCTACTTACACAGTCTACCAGCTTTGGGTGGCTACTTGGCATAAGCATAGAGCACTTGTAAGGTGTCTTAGGCAAGCACTCATGGGGCACATGGGTTGGTTCACACTCCTGAGGGTCATTCTCTGCTTGGTGTTGCAGTATACATCATTCATGTATTTGACCTGCAATTAGTCTTGGCCTTAGAGAATTTTTCAGTCTTAGGAGTCATAGAGTATGAGAAAAATTATTTAGTCATCTTTATCTTATAGTTTTGATTTTGAGGAAGACGGTTCTTTTAATAAGCAATTTGAGAGCATTCTAGTTCTAGATAGTAACTTCGCAAAGGTGGTTGAAATTATGTATTTACTTTGGCTAGAGTAGTTAGATATTTTGAGATGTAAGATTTGTATCTCTAATAAGTTTAAGTTCATTATTCCTTCTTTTCAACATAATATGATGTCACTTCTTAGAGGGTACTTTACAGTCTTTTGTAGTTATTTTATTTATGAGTTTTCTCTTCCTCTAAACCCCTCTTTTGTTAGTTAAAGAGCAAAGTTATGATTCATATCTAAGCCAATTTGTGCTTGATTGTTTTGTATCCTTTGCAGGATTTAGGTAGTGTCTGTATGAGTTTGGCTTTCTAGTATCTTTAAACAGTTATAACACCCTGTCTGGGCATGTAAAGTGTCAAATGAGCCATTCTTCCAATTTTTCCATAAGCTAAATAGTAGGTTATTGTGTTGGTTACCTTCATTGAGTGGTCCTTGGAAAGATAAGTACTTTTTGTTCAAGTCTAGGGCTGGAAAGTTCTTTACGAGTGCAGTAATTCTTCTTCTTTGATTCATTCTAGTCACGTTCATCACAATCTTCTCGTGAGCATTTTTGTAGCGGGATTGTTAATTTTTCTTTTAATGTCATTTGTATGTTTTATGCTGGTGATGGTACATGTATCGCTAGGATCAAATAATAAAACTAAAAATAAACTAGGCTACACATGCTAACAAGGATCTAAACATGCCATTGAATCGGATTTGGATGGAAAATTACCTTGATTTGCTCAAAAATAAGGAAGAGATGAAAAATATTTTTTAAATCCAGAAACCATCACACAACGAATTTGGAGCAACGTTTTCCTGATCCAAACTTCTATAAAAATTCCAAAACAATTATAGAACTTTTTAAACTCCTTGATGAAGCCATTGTAAAAAATTCGGCACAAAAATCTTTAGGGAAATACTAGAGAAAAATTTGTCGAACAGGCTACCTAGACATTGGATCTCCAAAGGCCAACATTCCAATTATTTTGCCTCTAACAATATGATCCACACACCAATAGTAGATCCTATTCTCCTTAATATCAGCTGGAAACAAGAAAGATATTTGCAAAGATAAAGGCTTAATTTGAGACAGGAGAAGAAGAGAGAAAGTGAAGATTCAACACATAAGGCAACACTTGGCATTTAAGAGAAAACTATGATAGAATCTAATTCTTCACATGGAGCATCAATTGGATGCCCCTCTCTCCCTCTATATCTACACATAGAGTGAAGATGGTGTGATGCCACCTTGGCATCACACCTTCAAGGGGGACCACCAACTTGCCTTGCAAGTTGACAAGTTGCAATTCAAATGTGAATTTAAATTTTGTTTGTATTTCAATTTCATTTTGAATCTAATATAATTAAAACGCCACATCCAATGGATCTTTAATTTGAATTTTTTCTCCAAAATACATTCCTACCATTAATTAAATTAAATACTTTAGTTTAATTAATTAACCATTGACATAACTTTTAAATCAATTAGCTTAATTCTTTAAGCTAGTCATAGTCAACTTAATCCTTTAAGCTAACTTGACCAATTGACAGCCATGTTGCACCAAATAATTAGTTCCTTAATTATTGATCTAATTTAACTCCTTAAATTAGTTGATCAACTTAACAATTAAATTGATCAAGTCAAAAATGGCCTCAATTTTCTCTAACCTTGAAATTGGTCCTTAAGGAGTACTTTTCTAACCATTAGAAAATTCCTTCATGGTGTAAGAAATGCAATTTGCTTTTGTGTATGATTCGTTAGATTCTATCATTCATTGGACATGGGTGCACAACTTTTTCTGACTTTTGAATATTATTATATATTCATCTTAGTTCAAACTCCTTTAAACTAATGGGCTTAATTCAATTAATCTCCATTAATTAAAGAGTAACCAATCTCCATGATCGATACCAACCTCAAGCCTATGGAACCTAACTAATTGGCCAAAATCAATGCTTTAGAAGAATCATTTTAGCTCTAAGAATTCCATATAAATATGGTACTTTTGACTCTTATCTTCCAAAAAAGACCTAGGGCAAGATATTTGTCAGTTCCCTAATAATGTCAATACTATGTATCTATTCTTAATGTTCAATTTCTCTTTATGATCTCATCTTTGGAAAAATTCTTTTCTAAATTATCATACTAACTTACGCAAGGATTTCTTGAAATCAATCATTATAGAATATATAGGAGATGCATTCACCTTTCACAAAGATGCAGAGTCAAATTCTATCTTGTAGCTTATGGCCAATCACCACCCAAATGGCCCACTAAGTGGCCAAGGAGAACTTAAAGCATGAGGACCTAAATACAAGATTACTATGGATGCTTAGGTTAAAGGACTAATTATATACACTAGCATAAGCATCTGGTGGATTCTCTAACTATCAACTTGCCATTATGGCTATTGACTTACCATTGTGGCTATCAACTTGCCACTAGAGCTATCTAATGGATTCTCTAAGTAGGTCTTCAGTACCTTGTTCTCTAACAAGAACCCACAAACATGTATCCTTATCTCATATGGAATTGCTCATGGAATGTGGCAATATCTAATCCTTAGATTTATGCATTATTAGTGCAAGTCTATCTGGATCTTAGATGTCCTATCTTGTAAAATCTTATGACTTGAAAGATCTAAGATCACGATCATGTAAAACTTATTCCATGATACACCACACATTATGTGACAATGTTCCATAGTCTTCTATGATCTAAGGGCCTCATCCAAATGTCAGTGAAGAAATTAAGAGCATAAGTTAAACATGGCCATATAAAAAATATCATTCAATCAAGATTATTTTACAAGAAAATAGTTCACATGGCTAATTTAATTGGCTTGTGGGGTACTATTCTAGCAATTTCCCACTTACCTTAAAACTAATTCCCTATAGTCTTAAGGTCTATCTTCTCATGATGTCTTTTAAAGACCTTTTGTGATAGGGGTTTAGCTATGGATCTCCATATTCTCTTTCAAGGCAGCTATCTTCACTCGGATATTGCCTCTATTAATAATTTTCCAATTCAAATAATATCACCTCAATATGTGCTTAGATCACTAATGAGATCTTGGCTCTTTAGATTGCACTACCTTCTCATTGTTGTCACAAAAAACAACTATTGGCTTAGTAATGCTAGGTATTATATTCAATTCTTGAATAAAGTTTTTCATCCAAACACTTTTCTTTGCAGCTTCCAAAGCTGCAATATGTTATGCCTTTGTGGTAAAGTTGGCCGTGGTGTTTTTTTTGAACTTTTCCAAGTTAGTGTGCCTCAATTGAGGCAAAATATGAATCCAGAAGTGGATTTTAGGTCATCTACAATGGATTGGAAATTGAAATTTAAAAACTCCTAAAGTTTCAATTCTCTATTATTGTATACCAAAAAACAAATCCTTAGTCTTTACTTAAGGATTGTTTTTTGGCTATCAAGTGACTTTCACTGAGATTAGATTGAACACAACTCGTAACACTTAGAGGGTGTGCCACATCTGGTATTGTACATTGAATTGCATATATTATGCTCCCAATAGCGAAGGCATAAGGTTTGTAGGACATTCTTTATCTCACACCGTTAGTCTTAGGGGCCATAAACATAGAGTGAGAAATGCCATATCTCATAGGAAAGAATCCTTTTTGGATTTTTTTGTATTAAACCTTTTTAGTATCTTATGAATGTATTCCTCTTCAATCTATCTCTATAGATACATATTCCTATTACATAGGATGCCTTCCCTAAATCTTCATGAAGAATTTAGTAGATAACCAAGCTTTAGTACACTCTAACATTCCTATCTCATTCGCAATGAGAAGAATGTCATCAACATATAGCATAATAAACCGTACATTACTCCTACTAGCCTTCTTATACACACAAGGTTCATTCATATTTTTAATTAAAGCTAAACAATTTGACTATTTTGTCAAAATGTATGCTCTACTTTGGGGCACTTGTTTGAGTCTATAAATGGATTTTTGGAGTTTGCAAACCTTTTGTTCACTCATCTTGGACAAAAAACCTTTGGACAACTTTTTTTTCTTCAATGTCTCTATTGAGGAAAGCAATTTTCACATCCATTTGTCATATCTCATTGTTGGAATAATGCCTTGCAAGCCAATAGATTTGCTTTGTAAACTATTTTATTGTAAGACAATCTTGATTGAATTATATTCATTATATGACCATCTTCATCTTATGCTCTTTATTTTCTTTACTTGCATTTGGATAAAGCCTATAGATCACACAAGACTATGAGACTTGGTCACGCATTGGGTGGTGATTATGGAATAAGTCCTACATGGTAGTGATCTTAAATCTTCCAAGTCATAGGATCTTATGAGATAAGGCAACTAAGATTTAGATAGGACTTGCACTGACGATGCATATAGCCAAAGGTTGGATGTTGCTCCATTCCATGAGCAATTCCATATGAGATATGGATGCATGTTGATGAGTATTTATTAGAGAACAAGGTACTGAAGACCCACTTGGAGAATTCACTAGATAGCTAAAGTAGCATGTCAATAGTGGCAAGTTCTCTCACTAAAGCTAGTGTATATTATTAGTCCTTTGACTGAGGTTCCATGTTAGCTTTGTGTTTAGCCCTTATGCTTTAACTCTTGCCTGGTCACTTAGCAAGCCACTCGAGTAGAGATTGGGCATGAGCTACTAGATATGGAGGTTTGTGAGATCCAAGAAAGAATCCAACTCCTTATCTTTGTGAAGGGTGAGTGTATCTCCTATGTGTTCTATAATGATCAATTTCCAGAAATCCTTATGTAAGGTGGTGTGATAATTTAAAGGAGTTTTCCAAAGGTGAGGTCAGACAACGGAATCAAATATTAAGAATAGAAACATAATATTGAGGCTATTAGAGAGCTAACTAATATCTAGCCTTAGGCCTCTTTTGAAAGATAAGAGATGGAAGGACAATATTTGCATGGTACGCGTAATGCTAGAATAGTTCTTCAATTAGTTGGGCTACATGGACTTGAGGTTGGATATCGACCATGGAGATTGAGTACTCTTCAATTAATGAGATTAATTGAATTTAGTTGCTTAGTTTAAAGAAGTTTAAACTAAAGTAAATATTTAATATTCGAAAGTCACAAAGAGTTGTGAGCCCATGTTCAATGAATGGTAGAACCTAATGGGTTATACAAAAAAGCCAATTAAATGGCCCATTGAAGGAAGACGAATTTTCTAAGAGTTAGAAAATTCATGACTATTATTTTTTTTTTGAGGAGGCAAAATTGAAGCCATTTTGACTTGATCAATTTAAATGTTAAATTGATCAAATTAGTTTAAGGGCTAAATTAAGATCAATTAATTAAGGGTTAATTAATAGATGTCACATGACTATCAATTGGTCAAAATTAATTTAAGGGTTGAGTTAATTTTGAGTAGCTTAAAATGTTAATTGTTTTGACTTAAGAGTAAAGTTAAACAATTATTAACTAAATTAAAGTATTTAATTTAATTAAGTTGTAGAGATAATTTTTGGGAGAATTATTAAAAGAAGAGTTTATTTAATATGAATAAGAATTAGAATTTAATTGTAAGAAATTTCATTAGATGAAATTTGTACTTCAATTAAATTCACTAATCACAAAGTTAGTGGCCGCCTAAGCAAGGGACACTTGGCATCACCTTTTTGTGGGAGGTGTGAAACCACTTCTATATATAGATATAGTGAGTGGCTGGCCAAGGTGTATGAGGTGAGGACATTTTGCATGATATTCTCCTAACAACATTGTGAAGTGGGAATCTAAGTTGTTAGCCTCCCATTACTCTCTCCTTCTCCCTCATCCTTCCACCACAATATTCTCAACCTTCTTCCCCTCATTCTATGCAGATTTTTTTATCCTTTTTTCAGAGAATAGGCCATTGATTTGTTGTGTAGATGTTTGCATTAGAGGCAATCTAGTTTGGTTGCGTTTTGCTCTTGACTGGAGCTGTTTCTGGCACCCAGTTGTTGCCTCTTCTTGGAGTACTTATCGAGTTCTAATTGCCCTAAAATTTGGGCTGTAGAATCTTCAAAGTGTTGGGGAGTTTCATTTAAAATGTCAGCCCAAACAGAGAAGTCTATCCGAGGAAAAAATGATCGTGATTCTACTGTGCCAGTGAAAAGCCCATTTGATAGTTAGAAAGAGTTTGGACTCTTGCTCTTCTTTTTTGCCATCAAAAACATATTTTCCCTTTCCAAATCTGAATTTTTGCATGTTTTAATCCTTGGGGTGTTTGTGTGGACTAGGTTTTTTAGTTTTTTGTGAAAATATTTGGACCCTAGTGCCACACAAACCTACAAGTTGTGTTGAAGCTATATTCATGCATGGATTTGGATTTCGCTTGGCTTTAATATTTGTTTTTGTGAAGAACTGATCAAAATCACCACGTACTCAATCCACATGATGGGTTGGAGTGTATGGTTGTCTTACTTATGGCTCCTTGATTGATCGATTGAATCATGCTATTGTATGCTTTAATTGTTAAATCATATGATGGGCATGTTTTGATTTAGTTTTTTGATGTAAATTTTGATTTGGCATTGGTGAATTTTATATTCAGATATGGCATTTTATGAATGGCCTTAAGTTGTTTTGGTCATTTTTGGGTTCAATAAGATTGGATATAATTGGAAATTTTTGAAGAATACGATTCTTGCTTAAACTTATTTTTCAAGCATCTTTGGGCACTTGATATTTTAGTTTTAAAAGGTGTTTTAATATGAAATCTCCATTCATATTGTGTGTTTTGATGTTTAGAAGTTGTTCTAAAAATCTTGGTGCACAAAAGTTGAGCCAAAAATAGCTTGATTCATACTTGACCCAAAACAGGGGTGCTGCTTGCAATTGGTAGCTCTTGGCAAGGTTGTGACCCAATGGTTGTTGCCAAACCATGAGCTAGTCTTAGACAGCAGTGCCTTATTTAGTCTTGAGTGAATTTTGAGATTTTTGGGTTCCTTTTGTGATCGAGGTGGTGTTGAAACGCTTATAATGGTTGCACAAATGTTGTGCAAACTCTCAAAATATGTTGGGCACATTTGATTGGTTTTAAAACTTATTTAAGATGATCTCCTAATATGGCAAAAATATGATGCATAAATTTTATGCTTGTTTTTGCATGACCATTTATTTGTTAATATGATTAGCACTTAATTGTTGGAATTGAATGTCAATTCATGGTTTATTTATTGTTCTTTTAAATGATGAATGGATGATGAATGAATAAGGATGATCATAAGCCACTAATATTGATTTTATTTATTTCAATTTTTGAAATAGGTTGTATTAAATAGGGCTTGCATGCCTCTTGTTCTATCTTGTAAAAATTATGAGAGTAGAACTACTAGGTATGAGGATTTCCATTTATGTAAATGTTGCATAAAACAAGGAGTCTTGTGGAGGCATGGAGGCCATTTGAAGACCTATGAATGTATAAGAAACTCTCCTATAATAGTTTAGTTTTAATTCAATCCACTTAAAATCAACCAAAGTGATACACCAATAGTTCTAAGTGCATCACTTGGTTAGGCTTATGGTCATCCCACCTTAGGAGCATGCTAGACTATTTACTTATTTATGCTTTCCGTATCTTGTTGATGTATGAGATGTATGATTAGGATATAGAGAATCTAAATAAGAAGATAAAAAATGATGATATCTTTGCGAGCAAAAACCTCCCACTTAGAATGTCTAAGTATTTTCAAATATCAAGTCAAAATGGATATAAATTAAATGAGTTTTAATTAATCTAAGTCTTCCACCAATAGTGTATGCCAAGACGATGCTATCAATTTTATGTGAAGGCACTCGATCACAGGGTTCACATTTAGGAGGAAAGCTATGAGCATGCACATAGCATAAGAAGCACCTTTGACTTAAGAACCCTCACGCATTGGCACTCGATCACAGAGGATGTCGTGAGGCCATCTTGAATTAAAGTATGATTGGTGGGTTGAACTTAGACACTTATAGTATAAATGGCATATGGTCATATGGGTCTATATGAAAAGTGAGGCAAAATACATCAAGAGTTGCATGAGATACAATTAGCAAAAGCTGCTTACCATTCGATTACTCGTGCATGGCACTCGGTCATGGGGGTTCACTTGCAAGTCCTTTGGATCTTAATTCTCACTAGAAAATGAGATTTCCCAAATTCTTTTAAGAGGGTGAAGGATTTGATAAAATAGTAGGAGAAAAACATGCTTGAAAGACCATGAACATGTTTTTAATATCAATTTTCAATCACATGCTTATACTCTTTTTTCGCCTCTTTTGGATTTTTGAAATTTCCAAAAATAAAATGGCTAAAAATCTACTTGCACACATTTTGGAAACCAATAAACTCAGCCGGCCTAACTTCCAAGATTGGTTGAGAAATCTTAAGATAATTCTTGACTCTAAAAAAGGACCTTTGTGCTAGATCAAAGTCCACCAAACACATTAGGCGATGACCCTTCTGATAAGGCACATGAAGTGTTTACTAAATTTGTAGATGATGATCTACAAGTGAGGTGTCTCATGATGTCATCTATGACTAATGAGCTCCAAAGGGCTCACGAGCATATGAGGTATGCAAGTGAGATCTATAAGCACCTACAAAAGTTGTATGGTGTGCAATTGAAACATGAAAGGTTTGCATTATCTAAAGAGCTCTTTAGGTTAAGGATGATAAAGGGTTTGAGTATTCATGATCATGGGCTAAAGATGATTAGACTCATTGCAAAACTTGGGCAACTCGACATGATCATGGACAATGACCTTTATGTGGATTTGATTCTCTAGTCATTGCCCCCATTATTTAACCAATTTGTTGTGAACTTTAATATGTCCAATCAAGAGGTTATGATCAACAAATTGGTGAATATGCTTGTGATCGCTAAGGCAATGATGAAAAGAGAAAATCCTCTGATGCTTGTTTTTTCCTCTAAGTTAAAAGGCCCAAACGGCCTAAGAAAGGGAGGTAAGGGGAAAAACATTCTTCCTCCAAAAGGAAGCAACTTGAGAAAAGTTTTGGAAGGGTTAAGAAGAAGGATAAGACTGACGTAAACTATTTCCACTGTCGTGAAAAAGGGCATTGGAAAATGAACTGCAAAGCCTATATTGCAACCCTTGAGAAGGGTATATTTCTAATTAAAATACATTACATGACTAGTTCTTCCTCATGGGAGTTCGATAGCACATGTGGTTCTTACCTTTGTAATTTATTATAGGGGATGGGAAAAAAAAGGAGTTTGCATAAAAGGGATATGATCCTCCACTTAGGAAATGGGGCAAAAGTTGTAGCCATAGCCCAAGGCGTTATTAAGTTGAATTGGGGAAATTCTAGTATTCTGCTTAATCCAATTTATTATGTACCTAATCTTGTCAAGAACATCATTTCAATTCCCATTCTTGATAGTGAAGGATTTGATTTTTCTATATCAAATGGGATTTTGAAAGCATTAAAGAATGGTTCTTTGATTGCTAAAGGTACATTGGTCAATAAGTTATACATACTTGATTCTCAAAATTCACTAATGCATATTCAGTTAAACAAAAGAAAATTGGATAACCAAGAAGATACCATTCTTTGGCATGCTATACTTGGACATATCTCCAAAAATAGGATGAACAAGATGTAAGTTCTCAAAATACTAAATGTTAGTGGCATTGAGGATCTTCCTACTTGTGAATCTTGTTAAAAGGGAAAAATGACCAAGGCTCCTTCTGTAGGACAAATGAAGTGCTCCATAAATTCTTTCTATTTGATCTGTACGGATGTTTGTGGTCTACTAAGAGTTAGTAGGAGAGGAGGCTATTATTACTTTATCACCTTCATCGACGATTATAGTTAGTTCAAACATGTGTATCTTATGAAGTACAAGTCTGAGGCCTTTGAAAAGTTCAAGGAGTATGAAAATGATGTAGAAAAACAAAAGAAACTTAGTATTAAAGCCCTTCAATCAGATCGAGGGGGTGAATACTTAAGTACCAAATTCTTAGACTATCAAATGAAAAATAGAATTCTCTCTCAGTGGATTCCACTTGGCACACCTTAACAAAATTGAGTAGCTGAGAGAAGAAATCATACCCTATTGGACATGGTACATTCTATGATGAGCTTTTTCGATGTGCCTATACCCTTTTGGAGTTGCGCCATAAAAATGGCAGCAAGGTTACTAAATATAGTACCTTTAAAGTTGGTGCCAAAGACACCATAAGGATATGGCATGGCAAAGCACCCTCTTACCAATATCTCAAGGTTTGGGGATCTCTTGCATACATGAGATAGACAATGGGAGATAAGTTGGATAGTAGATCCATAGTGGGAGAAAAGTTGGATAGTAGATCCACCTTGTGCAAGTTTGTAGGATACCTTAGAGAGTGTATGGGTTATTACTTCTATGATTACGTGGAACAAAAAGTGTTTATTTCAAGGAAGGCACACTTTTTGGAAAAGAAATTTCTATTGGATAGAAAGGGCATTGTTGTTGAACTTGATGAAGTTCAAGATGATCAAGAAATCCCATAGATAGTGGAAATAAAAGAATTACAAGAGCTTCATACACAACTTCTGAGAAGGTTGGACCAGATCAAGAAGCAACTAAAAATGTTTGGATTTCTTCATGAGATGCAACAATCAGATGATGATCTGAAGACCTATGAGGAAGCTATGTTAAACATAGATTTAAGACATTGGCTAGAAGCCATAAGATCAAAAATGGACTCCATATACTCAAACAAAGTGTGGACTTTGGTAAATCTATCAAAGAAAATAGTTCCCATTAGTTGCAAGTAGATCTATAAGTGAAAGCTTGGAGTAGATGGAGAAGTGGTAGCTTTTAAGGCGCGACTAGTAGTAAAAGGTTACATTCAAAGACCCAGTATTGATTTTGAGGAAACCTTTTCACCGATTGTTATGCTTAAGTCTATTCAAATTTTACTTGCCGTAACTATATATTATAACTATGAGATATGACAAATAAATGTAGAAAATGCTTTCCTCAATCGTGATATTGAAGAAAAAATCTATATGGAGCAACCACAAGGTTTTACATCTAATGAGTGTGAGCAAAAGGTTTGCAGACTTTAGAGATCCATTTATGGACTCAAACAAGCAGCCCGAAGTTGGAACATTCATTTTGACAAAACACTCAAATCATTTGGCTTTGTTAAAAATGTGTATGAGATTTGTTTGTAGATGAAGACTAGTGGGAGTAGTGTATAGTTTATTGTACTTTACGTTAATGACTTTCGTCTCATTAGAAATGAGGTAGGAATGTTAAAGTGCACTAAAGCATAGTTATTTACTCAATTTTTCATGAAGGATTTGGGATAAGCATCCTACATTTTAGGAATACACATCTATAGAGATAGATCAAAGAGTATATTAGGGCTTTCCAAAACCCCATACATTGACAAAATACCAAAGAGGTTTAATATGGAAGAATCCAAGAGAGGATTCCTTCCCATAGGACATGGCATTCATCTCTTAAAGTCTATGGTCCCCAAGATTAGGAAGAGAAATGAAAAATGTCTTATATACCTTATGCCTCCACTATTGGAAGTATAATGTATGTAGTTCAATGTACTAGATTGGATGTGGCACACTCGCTAAGTGTTATGAATAGGTTCCAGTCTAATCTCTATAAGAGTCACTGGATACTTGTAAAAGTAATCCTTAAGTACTTGAGAAGAACTAAGGATATGTTTTTGGTATATGGCAGTAGAGAATTGAAACTCGAAGGGTTTTTGGATTCAAGTTTCCAATTCAATGTAGAAGACCTCAAATCTACTTTTTGATTCATATTTTACCTTAATAGTAGTATGGTAAGTTGGAAAAGTTCCAAACAAGACACCACGGCCAACTCTACCATAGAGGTAGAATACATTGCAGCTTTGGAAGCCACAAATGAAGGTGTTTAGATGAAAAACTTTATTCAATAGTTGAATGTAGTGTCTAGTGTTGTTGAACCAATCATGTTTTCTACGACAACAATAAGGTGGTAGCATAAGCTAAAGATCTAAGATCTCATCTATGATCTAAGCACATTTTCAGGTGATATCATTTGATCCAGCAAATCATTGATAGAGGTAACATCCGAGTGGAGAGAGTTACCTCGAAAGATAACATAGCAGATACACTGACAAAACCCCTATCGCAAAAGGTTTTTGAAGGATGTCATGAGAAGATGGATCTCAATGCCATGGGGCATTAGCTTTATGGCAAGTGGGAGATTATTGGAATAGTGCCCCACAAGCCAATTGGATTGGACTATTTCATTGTAAGAAAATCTTGATTGAATGATTATATGGCCATCTTCATCTTATGCTCTTTATTTTCTTCACTTACATTTGGATAAAGCCTATAGACACACAAGATTATAAGACTTGGTCATGCACTGGGTGGTGATCATGGAATAAGTCCTACACAGTCATGATCTTAAATCTTTTAAGTCATAGAATCTTATGAGACAGGGCATCTAAGGTTCGAATAAACTTATACTGATAATGCATAAATCCAAAGGTTGGATATTGCTCAGTTCCATGAGAAATCCTATATGAGATATGGATGCATGTTGGTGGGTTCTTGTTAAAGAACAAGGTATTAGATAGCCAAAGTGGCATATCGGCAATGGCAAGTTCTCCCACTTACGCTAATGCATATTATTAGTCCTTTGACCTAAAGATCCATGGTAGCCTTGTGTTTGGCCCTCAAGCTTTGACTCTTCCGTGGTCACATAACGTGCCGCTCGAGTAAGGATTGGGCATGAGCTGCTGGACATAGAGGCTTTTGAGATCCAAGAAGTAATCCAACTCTTCATCGTTATGAAGAGCAAGTGCATCTCCTATGTGTTCTATAATGATCAATTTCTAGAAATCTTTGTGTAAGATGGTATGAAAATTTAGAAAAGGAGTTTTCCAAAGATGAGGTTGGATAATGGAATCAAACATTAAGAATAGAAATATAGTATTGTAGTGATTAAGGAGTTGAGTAATTTCTAACCCTAAGCCTCTTTTGAGAGATCAGAGATGGAAGGATTGTATTTGCAAGGTATGCATAATGCTAGAATCGTTCTTCAAGAGCATTCATTTTGGCCAATTAGTTTGGCTCCATGGGCTTGAGGTTGGACATCGACCATGGAGATTAGACACTCTTCAATTAATGAGATTAATTGAATTTAGTTGCTTAGTTTAAAAGAGTTTAAACTAAAGTAAATATTTAATATTTCAAAATCATAAGGAGTTGTGAGCCCATGTCAATAAATGGTAGAACTTAATGGGTCACACACAAAAGCCAATTAAATAACTTATTGAAGGAAGGTAAATTTTCTAAGAGTTAGAAAATTCATGACCATTTTTTTTAATTTTTTTGAGGAGGAAAAATTGTAGTCATTTTGACTTGATCAATTTAAATGTTAAATTGGTCAAATTAATTAAATGGTTAATTAATTGATGTTATATGACTATCAGTTGGTCAAAATTAATTTAAGGGTTGAGTTAATTTTGACTAGCTTAAAATGTTAAGCGTTTTGACTTAAGAGTTAAGTCAAAAAATTATTAATTATTGAATTGTTTAATTTAATTAAGTTGAAGAGATAATTTTTTGGTGAATTATTAAATTAAGAGTTCATTTAATAATAAGAATTAGAATTTAATTGTAAGATATTTCATTAGATGAAATTTGGGCTTCAATTAAATTCACTAATCATAAAGTTAGTGACCACTTAAGCAAGGGACACTTGGCATCACCTCCATGTGGGACGTGTCTGACCACTCCTATATATAGATATAGTGAGTGGCCGACCAAGGTGTACGAGGTGAGCACATTTTGTGTGATATTCTTTCAATAATATTGTGCAGTGGGAATCTAAGTTGTTAGCCTTCCATTACTCTCTCCTTCTCCATCCTCCTTCCACCACAATATTCTCAGCTTTTCTTCTCTCATTCTTTGCAAATATTTTGGCCTTTTTATAGAGAATAGGCCATTGATTTGGTGTGTGGATGTTTGCATTAAAGGCAATCTAGTTTGGTTGCTTTTTGCTCTTGACTAGAGTTATATTTGGTAAATGATTTTTGCCTCTAATTGGAGTGCCTGTAGAGTTTTGATCAGCCTAAAATTTGGGAAATTGAATCCTCAAAGAGTTGAGGAGTTGTAGTTAAAATTTTAGCCTTAACAGAGAAGTCTATCCAAGGGAAAAATAGTGGTGATCCTACTACGCTGGCAAAGAAGCCATTTGATAGTTGGAAAGAGTTTAACTCTTGCTCTTCATTTTTGCTATCACCAAGGTATTTTCTCTTTCGAAATCTGAATTTCATGCATATTTTTATCCTTGGGGTGCTTGTGAGGATCAATTTTTTTTAGTATTTTGTGAAAATATTTGGACCCTAGTGCCACACAAACCTACATTTACAGTCATAATTGCAACTATAACAAGTAGAATCTGAATGGACTTAGGCATTGCAACCGATGAAAAGGTTTTCTCAAATTTGATACTGAGTCTTTGAGTGTAACCTTTTGTCACTAATCACCCCTTAAAGGTCACTACCTCTCTGTTGACTTCAAGCTTTCGCTTATAAATCTACTTGAAACCAATTGGAAGTATTCCCTTTGGTAGATCTACCAAAGTCTATACTTTGTTAGAGTAAATGGGTCTATTTTGGATCTCATGGAGTCAAGCCAATGCCTTGAATCTATGTCCAATATAGCTTCCTCATAGATCTTTAGATCACTATCTGATTGGTCCATCTCATGAAGAAATCTGAATCTTTAGGTTGCTTCTTGATTCGGTCTGACCTTTTCAAAGGTTGTATTTGAGGCTTTTATTTCTGATTTGTTTCCACTGCTTGTGGGATTTGATGATCATCTTGAACTTTATTAAGTTCAAAAACGACACCATTTTTATTTAATAGAAATTTCTTTTCCAAAAAGGTGTGCATTCCTTGAAACAAACACTTTTTTATTCTGAGGGATCATAATAGTGATAACCCAAAAACTCTATTGGGTATCCCACAAACTTTTTTTTTTTTTATGGGTATCCCACAAACTTGCACATGGTGCATCTACTATCCAACTTGTCTCCCACTGTCCATCTTACTTTTGTGGGAGACCCCCAAACCTTAAGATAATGATAAGAGGGTGGTCTACCAAATCACATCTCATGCAGCATCTTTGGCACTAGCATTAAGGGTACCATATGAAGACATGTGCAACACTAGGATCTAAAAATTTTCAAAAAAAAATGAATAAACTAGCCCACACAACACCAAAAGGATCTAGACATGCATAGAATTCAGATTTAGAAGAGAAAAATACATGGGTAAGAGCAAAAAATTCGAAGAGCAAGAAAACTCTCTTCAACCGTCAAATAGGTTCTTCACCGGTGCAATAGAATCACCACCAATTTTCCCTAGATAAAGTCCTCCATTTTGGCTAAACGTTTTACTGGAATGTATCAATCCTTTTAGGATTCTACAGTCCAAAATTCAGCCTAATCAGAACTCCAGAGGCACTCCCAAAACAAGCAAAAATTGGCTAGCAAAAACTACTCCAATCAAGAGCAAGAGTAACCAAAATAGATTGCCTCTAATGTAAAAGTTCACATACCAGATCTATGGCCTATTCTCTACATAATGGCTGGAATAGCTACAAATAATTAGGGAAGCAAGGCTGGGAATTTGGAGGTGGAGGATGCAGGGAATTGGAGAGAATGTTGGGAGGCTAACAAAATTAGATTCCCACAACACAATTTTGTTGGGAAAACAATCGCACTAAGCATGCACCATATGCAATCCAGCTGGACACTCTCCCATATCTATATATAGGAGTGGTCACACACCATCCTCAAGGAGGTGATTCCAAGCGTCCTCGCCAAGGTGGTCACTAACTTGTGATTGGTGAATAAGAATATTAATTGAAGCACATATTTCATCTTATGAAATGTCTTGCAATTAAATTCCAATTCATATTAAATAAACCTTTCATTTAATAATTATTTCCAAAAAATTAACTCTCCAATTTAATTAAATTAAAAATAATTTACTTAATAATAATTTGACTTAACTCTTAAGTCAAAGTGCTTAACTGTTTAAGCTAGTCAAAATTAATTAATCCTTTAAATAAATTTTGATCAATTAATAGTTATGTGACATCAATTAATTAACTCTTAATTAAATGATATTAATTTGACTCTTAATTTGACCAATTTAACATTTAAATTGATCAAACCAAAATGACTACAATTTTGCCTCCTCCAAAAATCGGTCATGAATTTTCTAACTATTATATAGACCATGTTATTGGCTTTTGTGTGTGACCCATTAGGTTCTATCATTCATTGGACATGGGCTCACAACTCCTTGTGACTTTTGAAATATCAAATATTCACATTAGTTTAAACTCCTTTAAACTAAATGACTCAATTTAATTAATCTTATTAATTAAACAATCTCCAATCTCTATGGTCAATGTCCAACCTCAAGCCCATGGAGCCTAACTAATTGGCCAAAATGAATGCTCTTGAAGAACCATTCTAGCATTATGCATACCATGCAAATACGATTCTTTTATCTCTTATCTCCTGAAAGACACCTAGGGCAAGATGTCCGTCAGCACTTTAATAGCCATGATACTATGCTTCTATTCTTAGTGTTTGATTCCCTTATCAATGGAAATGCTTTCCCAAATTTTCACATTACCTTGCATATGGATTTCTTGGAATTGATCATTATAGAACACATAGAAAATGCACTCGCCCTTTACAAAGACAAGGAGTCAGATTCCATCTTGAATTTTACAAACCTCCATGTCTAACAACTTATGCCTAATCTTTACTCAAGTGGCCCACTAAATGACCAAGGAAAAGTTAAAGCATGAGAACTGTACACAAAATTACCATGGACCCTCAAGTCAGAGGACTAATAATATGCACTAGCGTAAGTAGGAGAATTAGTCACTACTGACTTACCACTATGGCTATCTAGTGGATTCTCTGGGTAGGTCTTCAATGCTCTGTTCTGAATCAAGCACTCATCAACATGTATTCATATCTCATATGGGATTGCTCATGTAATGGATCAACATACAACCCTTGGATTTACGCATCATTAGTGTAAGTCTATCCGAATCTTATATGCCTTATCTCATAAGATCTTATGACTTGGAAGATTTAAGATCATGACTATGTAAGACTTTTTACATGAATGCCACCTAGTATGTGACCAAGTCTTATAGTCTTGTGTGATCTAGAAGCTTTATCCAAATGTAAGTGAAGTAAATAAAGAGCATAAGATGAAGATGGCCATATAATGAATATCATTCAATTAAAATTATCTTACAAGAAAATAGTTTACATGGCCAATCTAATTAGCTTGTGGGGTACTATTCCAACACTATATTTAGTAGCGTTGCTGCTGTTATGAAGGCAAATCCCTAAAAGGATATGGGCAAATTTGAAAAGCTCATCATGGAATGTACCATGTCCAATATGGTGTGGTTTCTCTTTTCGGCTACTTTATTATGTTAGGATGTGCTGAGTGGAGTCAATTAAGAAAGAATTTCATTTTTCTTTAGATAATCTAGTACATAAGTATTCTCTCCCTTAGTCTAATTGAAGAGCTTTAATATTAAGTGCCTTTTGATTTTTCACTTTAGTCTTATACTCTTTGAACTTTTTAATGGCTTTGGACTTGTACTTCATAAAACACACATGTCTGAATTGACTATAATCATTAGTGAATGTGATAAAGTAGGAATAGCCTTCTCTCGCGCTAACTCTTAGTAGGTCTCAAACATCTATATGGATCAAATCCAAAGGGCTTGTGATGCACTTTGTTTGTCCCACAAAAGGAGCCTTAGTTATTTTTTCCCTGAAACAAAACTTGCAAGTATGAAAGTCCTCAATGCCACAACATTAAGTAGTTTGAGAGCTTCTAACTTGTTCATCCTAATTTTACAAATATGCCCAACTCTTACATGCCATGGAATGGCATTTGTGAAGGTTGAGAACTAAGTATGTACAATCCATTATTTAATGTACCTTAAGCAATCAAAGAACTATTCTTTGATGCCTTCAATATCCAATTCAATATAGAAAAATTATATTCTTCAATATTAAGAACAGGAATTGAAATAATATTCTTAACAAAATTAGGTACATAATAAACTAGATCAAGTAATAGACAAGGATTCCTCAAGTTTAAATTGATAATGCCTTGGACCATAGCAACAATCTTGCTCCATTTCCTAGGCGGAAGATCATATCACTTTCCTAAAGACTTTTTCTTCTTTCCATCCCATGTAATGAATTACAAATGTGAGAACCACGTGCAGTATCAAATTCCTATGAGGAAGAATTAGTCTCTAAATGCACTTCAACAAAGTACATACCCTTCCCAAGGGTTGCAAGATAAGCTTTGTAATTTCTTTTCTAATGCCCCTTTTTGCCACAATAGAAACAACTTGCATTGATTTTAACCTTTTTCTTGACCACCTATGAAACTCTTCATGGGTTGCTTCCCTTTGGAGAAAGAACTATTTTTTTTTCTCTTACCTCTCTTTTAGGAACCCTAGGGCCATTTTGACTTAGTGGAGGAAGTAAGCATAAAAGGTTTTTCATTTTTCATAGTCACCTTAGCAGTCACAAGTATGTTCACCAATTTGTTAATTGTAACCTCTTGCTTGGACATATTAAAATTTATAACAAATTGGTCAAATGATAGTGGTAATGACTAAAGGATCAAATCCACATAGAGGTCATTGTCCATGATCGCATCAAGTTGCCCAAACTTTTCGATGAGTCCAATCATTTTAACCTATGATCATGAATGCTGGAACCTTCAACCATCCTTGACCTAAAGAGCTCCCTTGACAAAGTGAACCTTTCATGCCTAGTTTGCACACTGTACAACTCTTGTAGGTGTTTAAAAATCTCACTTGCATGTTTCATATGCTCGTAAGTCTTTTGGGGCTTATTGGTCATGGAAGCGATCATGAGGCATTTCACTTGTAGATCATCATCTATAAATTTAGTGAACATCTCACCAATCGCATTGATGGTGTAATCACCCTTTGTGTCTGGCAGGCTTTGATCTAAGACGTAAGTCCTCTTTTTAGAGTCAAGTATTATCTTAAAGTTTCTTAACCAATCATGAAAACTAGGCCTAGTTAGCTTATTGGTTTCCAAAATGCTTGTGAGTGGAATTTTAGCCATTTTCTTTTTGAACATTTTGAAGATCTACAAGAGGCAAAAAAATAGTATAATTATGTGATTGAATTTGATATTAAAAAAATGTTTATGGTCTTTCAAGCTTGTTTTTATCCTACTATTTTATCAAGCTCTTTACCCTCTAGAAGAATTTGGGAAATCTCATTTCCTAGTCAGAATCAAGATCTCAAGAACATGCAAATAGACCCCCAAGACCAAGTGTCATTCATACGCAATTGAAGTGTAAGCAAATTTTGCTAATTGCAACTCTTAATGTATTTTACCTCACTCAATCTTTGATTCAATACGGCCTCATGACATCGCCTTGATCAATTGTGAATGCATGGGTGTTCTGAAGTTAAAGGTGTATCTCATACTAAGTATATGCTCACAACTTTTCTCCCAAGTGTGACCTCCATGACCTAGTGCCATCACACAAAATAAATAGCATTGTCATGGCATATACTATTGGTACAAGGCATGGATTAATTAAAACTCTTTTAATTTGTACACATTTTGACTTAATATTTGAAAGTAATTACACATTCTAAGTGAAGGGTTTTGCTTGCAAAGATCTCATCAATTTTATCTTCTTATTTAGGTTTTCTATATCTTGTTCATGCATTTCATACATCAATAGGATACAGAAAGTATAAATACACTGGGCATGCTCTTAGGGTGGGATGACCATCAGCCTAACCAAGCGGTGCACTTAGAGCCATAGGTGTACCACTTAGTTGATTTTAAATTGGTTAAATCTAGCTATTACATGAGTGTATTCCCTTACATTCACGGGTTTTCAAAAGTCTCCATGGTTTCAATAGTCTTATTTGTTCCACGCAACATTTACATGAGAAAGAAATCCTCACTCCTAGTGATTTCTACTCTCACAATATTCAGAAGGTAGAAATAAAGAGACATGCAAGCCCCAATTTAATACAACTCATTTCATCAACTTGAAACAAATAAGATCAATACTAAAGGCTTATGATCATCCTTGTTCATTCATCATACATTCGATAATTAAATGAACAATAAATAAATCCAGAATTGACATTCAATTCCAACAATTAGAGGCTTATCTCATAAACAAATAATTAGCCAAGTGAGAGTAAGCATAACATTTATGCATCAATTGGAAATTAACTTTAATAGCTTTTTTAAAGCAATAAAAAATGTTAGACATAATTTAGAGAACTTGCACAACACTTGAGCATTTAATATGTGTGTAATAAATCACTTTTGATCACAAAAGGGGCCAAAAATGAAGTAAAACTTGCCTAAACCAAAACTAGCCAATGCCAACACGCACTATGCAATCTACCATGTGGCAAACACATACCTAGTGAGCTTGATCCGAGTAGGGTAGTCAACCCTATTTTGTGGTCATGGCTGAGTCATCTTAATTTTGCTCAACTTTTTGTGCATTAAAAAATTTGGAACAACTTCTAAACATTATAACACATATTTTAGATAAAATTCTAGATTTAGAACTCCATTTAAAAATAGAATTTCAAGTGCTTAATCGTGCTTTCAAAACAAGTTAAAGTAAGAATCATATTCTTCAAAAATATCCAACAAAACTCCATCCAAATTAGATCTAAAGATGACCAAAACTCTTTTAGACCATCAATGACATGCTACATCAACATATAACATCATCTAGTGTTAAATCAACATTCAACATTAGAAGCTACAAATTAAAACATACTAATTATATGAATCAACACTTGAAACATATATTAACATGCTTTCAATTCATCAAAAAAGAAACCACACACAACATCATCCAAACACATCAATCCATCATACGAATTGAGAATTTGGTGATTTTGATCAATTCATCACCCAAATCAATCTATCAAATATCCAAATCAAAGCATGAATTAGGCTGCCATACCATTTATGGCACATGCAGCACTAGGATCCAATAATAAAACCAAAAATAAACTAGGCCACATACGCTAACAAGGATCTGAATATGCTATTGATTCAAATTTGGATGGAGAATTACCTTGATTTTCTCAAAACAAAGAAGAGATGAAGAACACTTTTTCAATCCAAAATTGTCACACAATAGCATAGTAGATTTGGAGCAACTTTTGCCTAATCCAGACTTCTCTTAAAATTCACTACAAAACTTTTTAAACTCCTTCATGAAGGCATTATAAAAATCAAGCACAAAAAATGTTAATGAAGTACCAGAAAAATTTTGCCAAGCAAACTACCCTAACAGTAGATCTCCAAAGGCTAGCAATCCAATTGTCTTGCCACTAACAATATGATTTACACACCAATGCTAGATCCTAATCTACTTAATATCAGCTGGAAAACAAGAAGGAAATTCACAAAGATGAAGACTTGATTTGAGGTAGGATAAGAAGAGAGAAAGTGAAGCTTCAACACATGAAGCAATACTTGAGATTTGGGGGGAAAATATTATATAATCTAATTCTTTGCAAGGAGTATCAATTGGCCACCCTTCTCTCCCTATATATCTATATATAGAGTGAAGATGGTGTGATTCCAAGGTGGCAAGTTGCAATTCAAATGTGAATTTGAATTTTGTGTGTATTTCAATTTCATTTTGATTATAATTTCAAATTAATTAAAATTCCCATTGAACAAACCTTTTATTTGAATTTTCCCTCCAAAATACATTCCTCTCATTAATTAAATTAAACACTTTAATTTAATTAATTAATCATTGACTTAACTCTTAAGTCAATTAGCATAACTCTTTAAACTGGTCATAGACTTAACCCTTTAAGCTAACTTGACCAATTGACGGTCATGTTGCACCAAATAATTAACTTCTCAACTATTGATTTAATTTAATTCCTTAAATTTGCTGATCAACTTAACAATTTAATTGATATAGTAAAAAATTACCTTAATTTTCTCCAACCTCAAATTTGGTCCATAAGGAGTAATTTTCTAACAATTAGAAAATCCCTCACGATGTAGGAAAGGCAATTTTTTTTTTCTGTGTAACCCGTTAGGTTCTACCATTCATTGGACATGTGCTCACAACTCTTTGTGACTTTTGAATATCATATATTTATCTTAGTTTTAACTCCTTGAAACTAATCAACTCAATTTAATTAATTTCCATTAATTGAATAGTACCCAATTTTCATGATCAATATACAACCTCAAGCCCATGAGGCCCAACTAATTAGTTGAAATGAATACTTTGGGAGAACCATTCTAGCCCTACATGTATCATACAAATACAGTCTTTGCATCTCCTATTTCCCAAAAAAAGCATATAACAAGATATTTTCTGGCACCCTAACAACCTCAATACTATGTTACTATTCTCCATATTCAATTTCTCCTTTTAACCTCATCTTTGGAAAACTCCTATTGTCATACTACCTTGTGCAAGGATTTTTTGAAATAAATCATTATAGGATACATAGGAGATACACTCGTCTTTCATAAAGACGAGGGGTTTGGTTCTATCTTGAATTTGACAAACCTCTATATCTAAGTAGCTCATGCCCAATCAATACTCGAATGGCTTGCTAGGTGACCAAGGAAGAGTTAAAGCATGAAGACCTAAACATAAGGTTACCATGAATCCTCAAATCAAAGGACTGATTATATACATTGGCATAAGTTGGAGAACTTGCTACTACCAACTTGCCACTATGACTATGTAGTAAATGCTTTAGGTGGGCATTCAATGTTTTGTTCTCTAACAAGCACCTACTACATGTATTCATATATAGAATGGAGCAACATCCAACCTCTAGATTTATGCATTGTTAGTGTAAGTCTATCCAGATCTTAGATGCCTTATCTTGTAAGATCTTATGATTTGGAAGATTTAAGATCATGATTGTGTAAGACTTATTCCATGATGCACCACCCAGTGTGTGACCAAATCCTATAGTCTTATGTGATCTATAGGCTTTATCTAAATGCCAGTGAAGAAATTAAAAGCATAAGATGAAGATGGTTATATAATAAATATCATTCAATCAACATTATCTGATAAAGAAATAGTTTATAGGGCTAATCTAATTGACTTGCCAGTTACTATTCCAACAGCTGGTATGTAGGATATTTATTTTTTAACATGTGGCTTTTATTTGTATGCGTGTTTTTACCTCTTCATTGCATTACTCTTTCATTGACTTTACTTTTCTTCTCTTTTTGGTGGGAAAGAAGATTGATTTTGCTAGGATCTTTGCATGAAGGAATGGCATAAATAAAAGAAAGAGTAAGATTGGGATCTAAACTATAAAACCAAAAATAGGTAAAATATAGCCAAACTACTCCATCCCAAAGATCATATTCAAGCTCCAAATAATGATTTAGCTGCAAAAAATTTACCTTTATAGATCAACACAAAGGAGAATTAGAGATCAGTATAATGAACATTTCAAAAGAATATCTACATGCAACAAAAGATGCTAATGGTTGGACCCCTTCTTGAACTCCAAAAATAAAAAAATTTGGAAGGCCACTCCTCGAAAAATCTAGTTAGTTTCTACCAAAATTTTGCTCCAATTAAAAAACCCTTGGTCATCCAAATATGCTCTTGAAACTAGTGCAAAATAATGATCCATCAAGGAATTTTAGGTCCTCAAAGTGTAGGACTTCTAATGACAAAGTCCTCACACCTTAGCTAAGTAAGCACTAGATCAACCAAACTTGTGCTAGAACAAGTGAGGAAGAAGGTGATGGGAAGTGTTTTGGGAATGAGAGAGAGGAGAAAATTTAGTGTGAATCTTCAACATATAAATATCACACTTTTGGAGATAAATGATGATAGTGCCAACTATCCTATATATGGCTGGCCAAGTGGCAATTTTTGGAGGATAGAGAATGCAAGCTAGCATCACACCTCCCATGTTTGTTGGCCAACTTACCAACTTACATGTGAATTTGAATTTCACATGCATTTGTATTTAATTGACATTTGTATTTCATCTCATGACATGAAATGCTAGTTGACCCTAATTCAAATTCAAATGAACTCTTCCAGTTGATTTCTCTCCCAAATCCAAATTCTCATTTTTATTAAATTAAATCTTTAATTTAATTAATTTGACTTAACTTCTTTAGTCACCCTTTAAGTTAACTTGACTAATTAATTGTCACATGGCCCTAATCAAATTAATTCCTTAATTTAATTGGTTTAACTTAACTTCTTAAATTATTTAGATTAACTTAACACTTAAATTAATCAAGCTACGATGACTAATTAAAATAGTCACTCATCCTTGTCTAAAAAACACCTAGGCATGAATTTTCTAACTAGCTCCTTAGAAAATTCCTCTTATCAAATAAGAGATTCCTATAGGCTTTTGTGTGTGACATATTAAGTTCATCTATTCATCGAACATAGGCTCAAAACTTATTGTGATATTTTGAATACCAAAATATTTACATTAATTTACATAAATTAGTCCATGGCTGATGTGTAGCAACAAGCCCATGGAGTCTAATTAATCAAATAAATGAATTATGTCTAGATGATCCATTCTAATTTATGTTTACCATGCAAATATAGTCTTTCTATCTCTAATCTCCCTGAAAAGGCCTAGGGAAAGATATTTGTTGGCTCCTTAATAGCTTTGATAATTATGTTTCTACATCTAATGTTTGATTCTTCTTTATGACCTTAAATTTAGAAAACTCCTTTTCCAAATTATCATACTACCTTGTGCAAGGATTTCTTGGAATCGATCATATAAAATACATAGGAGATACACTCATCCTTCACAACAGCAAAGAGATAGATCTCATCTTGGATCTCACAAATCTCTATGTATAAGTAGCTCATATCCAATCTTAACCCTATATGACCTACTACATGGTCGGAGAAAAGTCAAAGTATAAAGACCTAAACATAAGGTTACTGTAGATCCTCAAGTCCATGGACTAATTTTATGTACTATTGTAAGCCAAAGAACTTGCCAGTACAACTATCTAGTAGACTCTCTCAATAGGTCTTTAGTGAACTTATTCTCTAACAAACATCTACTAACATGCATCCATGTCTCACGTAGATTGTTTATGAAATAGAGCAATATCCAACCCCTTGGAATATGAATTATTAGTGTAAGTCTATCCAAATCTTAGATACCTCATCTGATAAGATTCTATACTTAGAATATTTAAAATCATGACCAAAGAGACTTGTTTCATGATCACCATGTGAGATCGAGTTCCATAGTCGTGTATAATCTATAGACTTCAACCAAATGCAAGTGAAGTATAATAACCATAAGATGAAAATAGCCATTTAACAAAATATCATTCAATTAAGATTATGTCATAAGTGAAATATCATTACACACTAATCTTATTGGTTGTGGGGTACTATTACAATACTAAACACACAAAAGACATATCATAGTGCCATATCATAAGGAGACTCCACCAAGTGGGCATCACTCGAGCTTTCTAAGTCAGTAGCCTAATAAGGTATGAGCTCTACCTATGCCAAACACAAGCATACCTACTATAGATGACAAGGTTGAGGTGTTATCTTAGGATCCTATAAGGAAGCACACTTTTAGTGCTAATCATATGTATGGCATAGTGAATGTGTATGGTAAAAGAAAATTGGAGTTATTCTCCTCTTATCAGTTAATAGAGATAGCTATTGGTGATTTCACCTAACTACAAATTTATTTCATTACTTTGAATTACTTTCATCATTCTTCTTATCCTTGCTAACTTTGTAGTAATTTCTTACTCTTAACTATTTTTTGCATTTTTGGAGCATGGGGATGGAACTTGATTGAGTATAAGTCGAGTAGAGGGAACTTTGGCAATGGTAAAATATCTTAAGGAAAAGACTGCTAAAGTAGTTAAGTAGCAGAATCAAAGGAAAGAAGAGTGGGCCAAAATATTTAGGCAACATAAATGCTTAAAGTTAAAGAATGTGAAAGAGACAAAGAGTGCAGAGAAGTTCATAAACTCTTCTAGTAGAATGAACCTCATAAATGCTACTTATGAAGATATGTAATCAAGGGATTTAGGGTTTTAATAAGTATTTGATATAGTCTAAGCTGAGGTGGTGATGGTCTATGAGCAAACTATTTAGAGTTGTTGCTAGATGTTGAATCCCACTATCCCAGTTAACCTTATTGCTAGAGAGTCTAAGAAAGGTCTTGAGGTTGGGTTAGAGATGATAGTAGAGGAAATAAAGAAGTAGCTCTACAAGGATGAAGATATTTTGCTTAGGATGATAGTACCAAGTAGGACTTATGTTTAGAACTAATGCTTAGCATTTCCCAGTTAGCTTAAATAGTATTTTAGCATGTTTTTATTTTCACATTATTATTTACTTTTAGAGGCCAAATGTTGGCTAGACATCTTTTTACTTTTCATGTTTAATTCTAATAAAAAGTTCTGTTTTTATTGATTTTATGTTCATGCAAATACTTAGTTAATTGAATGACTATTGATATTCCACACTCGTACTTTGAGAATTGAGTCATAGAAAGCTTTAATCATTGGTAGGTAATAGTGCAACTTAGGTGCCCATACAGGTGCCAGCTTTAGGCTACCACAAGGGAAGCCGGCCTTGGGCGCCTACATAGGGCACTAGTTTTAGGCATCCTCTCAGCACCCTTTTGCAAGGCACTAACTTTGGGTGCCCATGTTGGGTGCCATCTTAAGAAACTGTAGCCAACTTTAGGTGCCTGTACAATGTGCCCCCATAGAACTTCTCTTCTTATTTTCTTTATTATTTTATTTGTTGTTTATGTTGTTTTTTTGTCAATCTAGCTGATAGCATAGTCCTTTTTTCAATCGCTTAGGGACTTAAAAAATTTAATTGATAAAGTAACATAGGCACTTTAGGTAATTTTATGAATTTAAAACAACTATTGTAGTCATGAGAGTAACATGTGATGAAGCAATCTTATAAAGGCATAGAACTTTCCCCTTTTCCATCATTAATTCACCTTGTGCCAAATGAAGTCCTTTGAGAAGGGAAAATTAATTAGATGTTGAGTTGGATAGATTTTAGGGTTTAAGTATCATGAAAGAAGTTAAATGTGTCTATAGATTTTTGGGAGACCTCATTGTAAGTGCACAACAACATGATGAGTCATTAAACTTAGGGACTTTTCTTTGTATTTTTTTATAAGTATTGTGACATATCGCCATCTTTGTGAGGACTCAAGATGATCTTCTTTTGCTGAATTGTGTAGGTGATATCTTCTAAGGTGTTTTCCAAGTGAGCTTCTTTAGAGCGGTTGTCACATACTCCTAAGGAAAGCTGATAGTGGATCTTTTAAGTGGGTGCCATGTGCTTCTAAAGGAAGCTAATAGTAGGTTTTTTTAGAGGGTGCTACATACTTTCGAGGAGAGCCAACAACAAGTTTCTTTAGAAGTAACTGCCATCTACCTTGTTGGGGGTTTGTAGTAGGATTACATCAATGACCACATACCCTAGGAAGGGCTTTTATAATGGGATTACAATTGATGACTGCTATGTACTTATCATATTCCTCGAGGATCTTTATAGTAAACTTATGTCTAAAATTTTTCTAGTGGCTCCTTATAGATGCTACAAATTTCAAAGTCTTAGAAGAGACAATGTCATGTGAAGAATATGAAAAATTTTGCATTCATTGGGGAAATGAAAATAAGAAATGAGTGTTTTCCCCAAGTAGGTAAGATTTACTTGAATTCAAAAGAAAAAAAGCTAATGGCAAGAGATAAAGTGGAAAAAAAAAACTAAACTACTTATCATTATGAGGTATTGTCAGCAATACATTTTAGTCGCCACTAGAAGTATCTAGTAGTGTGTGTGCTTCTATAAAGTTGACGTCCAACAGTACACCTTTGCCTTTATTTCCTCTTTATCTTTTCTAAGGGCCTATTACCTGATCTGGCTATGATGTATGAGATTTCACACTCCATAGAGTGCTAACATAATATTCTCTAGCCATTCTTAAGTCACCTACCACTTCTTCAACTTTACCTAACATAGGAAACTTCATCTTTAAGTATTAAGTAGAAATGGCAGCTTGGAATAAATTTAAGGTTAGCCTTTCCAAAATTACATTATACATGAAAGAAGTTGTCTCCTCCAAGAACCTTGTGATCTTTTTCACTCTCCTTGGCTGGGTATATAAGGAAAGAGGCAGTGGTATTTCCTTGGGAACTTCTATAGGGTCTCTCGTGAATCCCATTAGAGAGGTGTTAATTGTTTACATTCACACATTATCCACTCCAAGTTAGAAAAATGCATCATGTAATAGGATATGTAACAAGCTTCCATTTTCCACTAATATTTTCTAGACTCAAAAGTCGATAAAGAATGTTGAGATCACTAAAGAATCATTATGCCTTTCTCTTCTAAGTTTCATGTCCTTTTCCCAAAAGTGATGTGAGGTGCATGCAGGAGTATTTAGAATATCCTAGGATGGAATAAGCCACATGAGCTTGCTCTTAACTGGTAGCTCATGCTAGCATTTTCTTATGTTAGAAGAGTCTCCTTTAGATAGTCCTCCAAATATCACTAAGATAACTCCTACTATAGTAAGATTGTTAGGTTATGCTAGCGCTAATGTTTCTTAGGATTTGGGCAATTGCTCCACATCTGCCTATAGCTTCTGCTCTTCTTTACAAGCAAGCTTTTTCTTAAGCTCAACACCTTTTAGGCCATGTACTCCTTAAAGTATCTTTCTTGAATTAACTTTTCAATTTTGTTATTTAAATACCGACAGTCATTCATTGTATGTCTGCCTGCATGATAGAAACAACATACTTGTCTGGTCTCAGCTTTTAGAATCAATTGAGGTCTTCTATAGTAGTTGCTAGATGAGATCGTATTGCAATGTTATCACGACAACCTTTGTTAGGGACACGATAAGGGGCATGCACATGGCAAGTTTACAAGGTGGGCTATGCTGTTACTCCTTATGTATGTCTTTCACTTACGAGCTTTTACAGAGATTGCAACTTTCTCTATGTGAATATATTTCTCAATGTGCATGATGAGCTCATCCAACATGATGGATGGCTTCCTTACAGTTGACTCTCAAAATTTAAGGTTAATTAAATTCTTATCAATGATGTTAAGAAGAAAATCCTAGCTAACATGTGGGATCTTATAAATGGCTTGAACAAAAATGATTGAGATAGGTCCTTCAAAGATTTTCCATCTTTTTACTTGATGGCAAATAGATAGGTTGTGATCTTGGGTACTTGAAGTTGATGGGGAAGTTTTGAAGGAAAAGTTGCGCCAATACTTCCTATCCAGTAATGGAACCTGATGGCATCTAATGTAACCATTTTAAGGCACATTTTGGTAAGGGTGGTGCTCACAGTATGCAATATAGATCCATCCTTACCAGAAAGTTATCTAAGTATTGATAGGGGTTTGTGGTACTATCGAGCTCCAATAGTAGGCCTATCTTCATCGCATGGAGAAATACTTTTGTTAAAATAGTGCCTAATAAGCCAATTGGATTAGGCATTGTAAAACTATTTCCTTGTAAAATAATCTTGATTGAATGATATTTTCAGTATGACTATCTTTATCTTATGCTCATTATTTCTTCACAAGCAATTGGATGAAGCCCTTTGATCACACTAGACTTCACGACTTGGTTAGTTCATTAGGTAGTGATCATGAAATAAGTTTTACACAGTTGTAATCTTAAACCTTCCAAGTCATAAGATCTTATGAGATAGGGAATCTAAGATCCAAATAAACTTGTACTAATGATGCATCAATCCAAGGGTTGGATGTTAGCCCGCCATGGGCAATGCCGTATGAGATATAGGTGCATGTTAGTAGATGTTTGTTAAAGAACAAGGTACTAAAGACCTACTAGAGAATCCATTAGTTAGTTAGAGTGGTAAGTCAGTAGTGATAAGTTCTCTAGCTTACGCTAGGTCATATTATTAGTCATCTGACCTGAGAATCCATTGTAACCTTCTTGCTTTGACTTATCCTTAGTCACCTAGCGAGATGTTTGGGTTGTGATTGGGTGTGAGCTATCTGGCATAGAGTTTTGTGAGATTTAAGATAGAATCTAACTCTTCATCTTTGTGAAGAGCAAGTACGGTCCTATGCATTCTATAAAGATCAATTTATAGAAATTCTTATGCAAGGTGGTGTGATAATTTGAAAAAGGAGTTTTTCAAAGGTGAGGTCACAAAAGGGAATTGAACATTGAGAATAGAAGTATAACATCAAGGCTATTGGAGAGCCGATAAATACCTTGCCCTAGGCCACTTTTAGGAGATAGAAGATGGAAGAATCATATTTATATGGTACATATAGAGCTAAAATGGTTCTCCAAGAGCATTTATTTTGGCTAATTAGTTGGGCTCTATAGGCTTGAGGTTGGACATCGACCATAGAGATTGAGTACTCTTCAATTAATGAGATTAATTAAATTAAGTCGATTAGTTTAAAAGTGTTCTAAACTAAAATGAATATAAGATATTCAAAAGTCACAAGGAGTTGTAAGCCTTGTCCAATGAATGGTAGAACCTATTAGGTCACACACAAAATTCAATTGGCTTCTACATTGATGGATGAACTTTCTAAATGTTAGAATAATCATTCCTAGAGGACCGATTTTTGAGGTGATCAATTTTGTGGTCAATTTTGGCTTGTTAATTTATGTGTTAAATTAATTAATTAATTAATTAATTTAAGGAGTTAAATTAGTCCAATAATTAAGAATTTAATTATTTCATGCCAAAATGATCTTCAATTGATCAAGTTAACTTAAAGAGTTAACAAAATTAAGCTTAAGAGTTAAGCATGTTGACTTAAGTGTTAAGTTAAAGGTCAATTAATTAAATTAAAGTGTTTAATTTAATTAATGAGAAGAATATATTTTGGAGGAAAAATTCAAAAGAAGATTTCATTTGAATTAGCATTTTAATTAATTTAAAATTAGATTACAAATTAAGTTGAAATGCACATGAAATTTAAATGAGATTTAAATTTAAATTTACTACCTAAGCTTGCAAATGGCTGCCTATCTTGAGGAAGGTGTGATGCCAACTTAGCATCACTCCATCCTCCCTCAATATATAGATATAGAGGTGAGAGGATGAAACACTTGCATAATTGGTGTGAAGAATTAGATTATTCACAATTTCCCTCCAAAACCTCTCTCCAAGCATTGTCTCATGAGTTGAAGCTTCGCTTTCTCTTCTTCTCCCAGCCTAAAAAATCAGCATCTTCCATAGAATTTCTCCTCTCTTTCTCCGTCTATAAGTGAGGAGAAATTGAAAGTTCAATTAGTGTGTGGATCATTACAATAGAGGCAAAACATTTGGTTTGCTTGCCTTGGAGATCTACTATGTAGAGAAGCAATTTTGGAGAATTTTTATGAGGAGATCCATATCGCGTTTTGTTCCAAATTTTTCACAAAATCTTTACCATTGAGTTTTGAATATTCATGTTTAATTTCGTAAGTTTTTGTGATCTCAAAGTGAGGTAAAAGTTTTTGTTTCTCCACTATGCCGATTTTTGGCATATTCTAGATTGATTGGTGAAGAGTTTAACCATTATCTCCTTGGAAATTAGCAATTCAAGGTAACTCTCTTACCAAATCCAGATCTATAACAAGTTAAGATCCTTATTAGCTTGAGTAGCCTAGCTAATTTTAGCTTTTGAAGTTTTAATTATTGAATCCTAGTGCTACTATTACCTTCAGCTTCGGCTAGGACCGCTAGAGAGAAAAAGATGCGCCTCAGGACAGCAATAACAAACAAGTGGTACTGGTGCAATGTTTCTTAAGTGGTTGTGGCACCAAGGGATATGTTTGAACTCCTATATATGCTAGTCGTGTCAGCAAGATCCACCCAAAGTAAAGAATTAGTATCTCGTTGGTAAGGTAGGGAAGGGGAAGTGATGCCACATCTTGAGTTAGCTCTTCAATCAGATGTTTTTGGGGAGGATAAAGCCCCCTTGCTCCTATAGAAAGACTACTGTGACTCTTGGGGACTACAATCCTTGGTATATTAGGCAATTGCTTTCATTGTAGCCTAGGTATTAATGTTTTCCAATAGAGTTCTCCACATCTCCTGCGTTACAAGAAAGATAGGTTCTCCTGGGGAAGGAGCCTACTGCATGGATGCCTTTCTAGGTACTAGTTATATGTTTAGAACAAGGTCTGACACTATACCAGGTGGTACTTTTCAATGGTGACCCTCCATATCTCTGATGTTAGGGTTACTTGATGGCTAGGTTTGCAAGCTCTTAATCTTGTCTCACTACAAAGGAATCCTTTTTTTTCTAGTGGAATATTTTTGTTTGAAACTTCAGATAGAATTGCTTAGAATTTTTTATAGATGATGAATTTCCATCAGATATTTAAAATTTAATTTAATTTTTTAAAAATTTTAGATTAATTTGTGAAGAAATTTTGTTAGAAGTCCTTCGGAGACTTCAAGAAGTCATGTGCATCTTCTTCCGCCGATTTCTCCTTTCCTCTTTTCTTTTCTTTTTGTTTCATATCTACTCATTCTCTTCTTCCTTACGTCCTCTCACTGCTACTCACTGCCCATAGCCATTAGTGTCGCTACTTCCTGTAGACATCACTACTCACATGTTTGCCACGTCATCGTTGCCGTAGCCCACCCCGTTGTAATCGCTCATAAGTTTTTCTTTTATTTTTTTAATTTAATATTTTTATTTGTTTAGTTGATTTTCTGTTGTTATTGTGTTATAATTTTAATTATGTTGTTTTATTTCCTAGTTACATAAAAATCATACTTTATTTCAAATTTAGGGTTAGCCATCACAAATCATGCATTTTAATTTAAGTTTCGTGTTTAGGTATTATAAATTTTATATGAATTAGAGCATATATTTATAATTGGAATTGAATTGAAACTAGAAATAAATCATGTTAAATTTGAGCATGGAAATGGTTTAATTTGTTAGAAATTTTTGGATTTTGGTGCATACAGAGCAAATCCAAGTGTGTATGCCCCTTTAAAGTAGAGATAATATATAAATTAATTATAATAATTCAAAAATCTTTATAATTAATTAATATATTAACTATAAATGAGAATATTTTTAAATATTCAGAATTATGATATAAGTTTTATAAGTTGTAGGTATTATAAGTTATGCATTTTAATTTGAGTTTAGGATTTAGGTATTACAAATTTTGTATGAATTAAAGCATATAGTTAGTTTTATAAATTGTAAGTATTATAAATTAAGCACTTTAATTTGATTTTAGGGTTTAGGTATTATAAATTTTATATGATGTAGAGCATATAAATTGGAATTGAGTTGAAACAAGAAATTAATCATGTTAAGTTTGAGTATGAAAATGATTTAATTATCTAAAAATATTAGTTTAATTGCAATAATTATAAAATATTTTTACTTAGTTAATATATTAACTATAAATGAGAATAGATTCAAATATTGATGCATTACAATATAGTTATAAATATTAGGTGTTATGAATTATAAATTTTGATTTGAGTTTAGGGTTTAGGCATTATAAATTTTATATGAATTAGTGAAAGCAAAATAGGCACTAGGATCTATAATCAAAACTTTAAAACATGAAATAACTAGTGCCTACAAGCATTACATGGATCTAATCATACCTTGAATTTAGATTTAAATAGAGCATTACCTTGATAAGCAAATCCAGAAAGAAACAAGTGAACTCTTCACCAGTTCCAAATTTTGTCTACTTGCGGCATAGCGAAAGTATTGCCATGATCTCCCTACCAAATCGAATCCAAAAATTCCAAAAACATTACTAAATATATCGAACACCTTGGAGAATATTCAATAAAAAATTCAGAACAATTGGCCCTCCGGATCATCTTGGAGAAATTCGGAAAGCTAGACTTTGCATAGATAGCTCTCCAGAAATAGAGCAAGCCACACGTCTTGCCTCTATTGTGATAGTCCACACACCAATAAAATTTTCTTAATTCTCTAATTCATAAGTTGGAATATAACTAGAGAGTTGAGGATGAAAGAGGCCAAAAATTGGAAGGAGGAGGAAAGAAAGGCTAAGCCTTCAACACATGAATTGCTAGCTTGCACAAGGGGTTGATTTTAGAGGGAAAAATGAAGAATCTAATTCTTCACACAATTTTCACACCACTTTCTCTCTCTACTTGAGTACTACACTATGTCTATATATAGATGTGTATTTGTGTGATGTCAAGGCGGCATCACATATTCCATGAAGGGGAGGCAGCTAAGATGCCAAGGTGGCAAGGAATCCAAATTTCATTAGAATTTCATTTGCTTCTTAATTACATTTAGAGTCTCATTTCAAATTAATTAAGATGCCATCTCAAATCTCATTTGAGTCTTCCCTCCAAAATTAATTCTTCCTAATTAATCAAACTAAACTCTTTAATTTAATTAATTATTCTTTGACTTAACTCTTTAAGTCAAACTATCTCAACTCTTTAAGTTAACTTGTTAAGTTTACTTGACCAATTGATGGTCATGTTGGCATCAAATAATTAACTCCTTAATTATTGGTCTAATTTAACTCTTTAAATTGGTTGATCAACTGAACATTCAAATTAATCAAGCCAAAATTGACCTTCAAACATGGCACCAAAATTCGGTCCATTAGGATAGAGAGATCTATTTTCTAACTCCTTAGAAAATTCTCTCCATCAATTAGAAAGTTAATTGGATTTTGTGTGTGATCTAATAGGTTCTACCATTCATTGGAAATAGGTTCCCAACACTTTGTGACTTTTGTATATATTATATTCATTCTAGTTTGAAACTCCTTCTAAACAAGTCGACTTAATTCAATTAATCTCATTAATTGAAGAGTTTCCAATCTTTGTTGTCAATGTCCAACCTAGAGCCTATGGAGACCAACTAATTAGCTACAATGAATATTCTGGAGAGCCATCATTGCTCTACGCGTGCCATGCAAATATGGTCCTTCCATTTTCTATCTCCTAAAAGAGGCCTAGGGCAATATATTTGTCGGCTATCCATTAGCCTCGATACGATATCTCTATTCTCAATGTTTAAATCTATTATGTGACCTAACCTTTGGAAAACTCCATTTCCAATTTGTCATAGCACCTTGCGCAAGGATTTCTTGAAATCGATCATTATATAATATGTAGGAGATGTAATCAGCATTCATAATTGTGAGGAGTTAGATTTCATCTTGGATCTCACAAACCTCCATGCTAAATGGTCAAGGATGAGTCAAAGCATGAGGACTGAACACAAGGTTACCATAGACCCTCAGGTTAAAGGAATAATAATATGTACTAACATAAGCCGAAGAATTAGTTACTACTAACTTACCACTTCGGCTATCTAGTGGATTCTTCGATGGATCTTCAATATCTTGTTCTCTAACAAGATCCTACTAACATGCACCCATATCTCATACAGTTTCTCATGGAATAGAGCAATCTCCAACCTTTAGATTTATGCGTCGTTAGTACAAGTCTATTTGGATTTTAGATGCCCCATCTCATAAGATTCTATAACTTGAATGTTTTAAGATCACCATCATGTGAGACTTATTCCATGGTCACCAAACCAAGTCCTATAGTCCAAGGTGATCTAAGGGCTTTATCCAGATGCAAGTGAAGTATAATAAAGCATAATATAAAGTTGGCCATATAGAGAATATAATTCAATCAAGATTGCCTTACAAGGTAATAGTTTGTGCAAGGCCAATCTCATTAGCTTGTAGGCACTATTCAAACAATTAGATCATACAAATTGGAATTGAGGTGAAACTAGAAATAATTCATGCTAAATTTGAATATCAAAATGCTTTAATTAGGTATAAAAATTAAATTAGTTGCAATAATTAGAAAATATTTAAACTTATTTAATATATTAATGACAAATAAGTGTATTTTTAAATATCTAGAAATTATGACATAAGTTTTATAAATTGCTCCCATTAGGGTTTGGAATTGAATTGTGGAATGCGGTGTGATTATATATATATTGTGTGCTAATTCATTATGCACTATAAGCATTCCTTTTTTAAATAATATCAATTGTGTTATAAATCTAATATTTTTACAAGCACTACGCAAGCAATAGATATGTAGTTTGTTGGAATAGTATCCCACAAGCCAATTAGATTGGCCTTGTAAACTATTTCCTTGTAAGACAATCTTGATTGGATGATATTCATTATATGGTCATCTTCATTTATACTCTTTATTTACTTCACTTGCATTTAGATGAAGCCCTTAGATCACACAAGATTGTAGGACTTGGTCACATACTGGGTGGTGATCATGGATTAAGTCTTACATAATCGTAATCTTAAATCTTTCAAGTCATAGGATCTTATGAGACAAGGTATCTAAGATTTGAATAAACTTGCAGTAATGATGCCTAAATCCAAGGGATAGAGATTGCTTCATTCCATAAGCAACTGTATGAGATACGAGTATATGTTAGTGGGTATTTATTAGAGAATAAGGCACTAAAGACCCACTAGAGAATCACTAGATAGCCATAGTGGTAAGTCAGTAATGGCTAGTTCTCCTACTTATGCTAGTGCATATTATTAATCCTCTGACTTGGGGGTCTATGGTAACCTTGTGTCTGGTCCTCATGTTTTGACGTTTCTTTAACCAACTAGCAGGTCGTTTAGGTTGAGATTGGGTATGAGCTATTTCGCATAGAGATTTGTGAGATCCAAAATGGAATTCAACTCCTCATCTTTGTGAAAGGCAAATGCATCTCCAATGTGTTCTACAATGATTGATTTTGAGAAATTTTTGTGCAAAGTGATGTGATAATTTGGGAAGGCATTTCCAAAGATGAGGTCACAAAAGGAATCAAACATTAAGAATAGAAGTATAGTATTGAGGCTATTAGGAAGCTGGCAAATATCTTGCCCTAAGTCTCGTTCAGACGATAGGAGATGGAAGAGCCATATTTACATGGTATGAATAATGCTAGAATAGTTCTTCAAGAGCATTCATTTAGGACAATTAGTTGGGCTTCATGAGCTTGAGGTTGGATATCAACCATAGAGATTGGGTATTCTTCAATTAATGAGATTAATTGAATTGAATTGAGTTGCTTAGTTTAATGGAGTTTAAACTAACATGAATATTTGATATTCCAAAAGTTACAAGGAATTAGGAACCCATGTCCAATGAATGGTAAACCCTAATGGGTCACACACAAAATCTAATAACATGGTCTATTGAAGGAAGGAGAATATTCTAAGAGTTAGAAAATCCATGACCAATTTTTGGAGGAGGGAAAATTGTGGTCATTTTTGGCTTGATCAATTTAAATGTTAAATTGGTCAAACTAATTTAAGAGTTAAATTAAGATCAATTGATTAAGGGTTAATTAATTAATGTCACATGGCTATCAATTGGTCAAAATTAATTTAAGGGTTAAATTAATTTTGACTAGCTTAAATAGTAAAGCATTTTGACTTAAGCGTTAAGTCAAATTATTGTCAATTAAATTAAAGTGTTTAATTCAATTAAGTTGGAGAGTTAATTTTTGGTGAAAATAATTAAATGAAGGCTTCATTTAATATGAATTGGAATTTAATTGCAAGATATTTCATAAGATGAAATATGTGCTTTGATTAATATTATTCAAGTTACTGGCCACCTTGGCAAAAACACTTGTCATCACCTCCTTGAGGATGGTGTGTGACCACTCCTATATATAGATATAGGAGAGTGGCCAGCCATGTTGCATAAGGTGTGCATTCTTAGTATGATTTTCTCCAAACAATATTATGTAGTAAGAATCTAATTTTGTTAGCCCCCCATTATTCTCTCCAACTCCCTCCACCCTCCACCTACATATTCCCAACCTTTCTTCCCTTATTCTCCATAGATATTCTATCCATTCTTTAGAGAATAGGCCATAGATTTGGTGTGTATACTTTTACATTAGAGGCAATCTATTTTGATTGCACTTGCTCTTGATTGAAGTAGTCTTTGGTAGCTATTTTTTTCTTGTTCTAGCAATACCTTTGAAGTTCTAATTAGATTGAATTTTAGACTATATAATCCTCAAAGGGTTGAGACATTCTAGTAAAACTTTAAGTGAAAAAGTAGGAGTCTAACTTGGAGAGACTTGGTGTTTAATCTGCTATGCTAATGAGAAGCTTCTTCAATGGTTGATGAGAGTTTTTCTTGTTCTTTGAATTTTTTGCTTTCAACTAGGTATTTACCTATTCTGAATCTGAATCCTATGCATGTATAGATCCTTTTGGTGTTGTGTGGGCTAGTTTATTTAGTTTTTTATTGTTGAAAATATTTGGATCCTAGCGCCACACATACCTTTGAATGGTATCAGAGCTATATTCATGCATGGATTTGAATTTTGCTTGGCCTGGGTGATTGGTTCTTGTGAAGAATAGATCAAAATCACCATGTACTCAATCCATATGATGGGTTGGAGTTTATGGATGATTTTGCTTGTGGCTCCATGACTAAAGGATTAGATCATGTTATTATGTGCTTTAATTGTTAAATCATGTAATGAGTATTTTTGGATTCATTTTTATTGATGTTTAATTTTTATTGGGAATTGGTAGATTTTGTATTATGATGTAGCATGTTATGAATGGCCTTAATTTGTTTTGGTCATTTTTGGGTCTAATAAGATTGGGTATAATTGGAGATTTTTCAAGAACATGATTTTTAGTTAAACTTGTTTTTCAAGCATCGTTGAGCTCTTGATATTTCAGTTTTAAAAGATATTTTAATCTGAAATTTCCACCTATGTTGTGTGTTTTGATGTTTAGAAGTTGTTCTAAAATTCTTAGTGCACAAAAGTTTAGCCAAAAATGGCTTGACTCGGCCATAACTCCCAAAATAAGGGAGAGGCTAGCATTTGGCAGCCCACAGTAAGGTAGTGGCACTTAATTATTGGAATTGAATGTCAATTCTTGGTTTATGTATTGTTCATTTAAATGTTGAATGGATAATGAATGATTGGGGATGATGAATGATTGAGGATGATCATGAGCCTTTTAACATTAATTTTATTTATTTCAAGTTGTTGAAATAGATTGTATTAATGGGGCTTACATGCCTCCTGTTCCATATTGTAAATGTTATGAGAGTAGAATCACTAACAGTGAGGTTTTTTTCTCTTGTAAAAGTTGTAAGGAGCAAAGAGGATCTATGGAGGCTTGAAGACCCATGAATGTATGGGATATACTTATGTAATAGCTTAGTTTAATCAACCCACTTAAAATCAATGGAGTGATGCACCTGTGGCCCTAAGTGCATTATTTGGTTAGGCTCATAGTCATCCCACCCTAGGGCCATGCTAGGTTATTTACTTATTTATGCATTTCATAGCCTATTAATGTATGAAATATATAATTAGGATATAGTGAACCTAAATAAGAGGATAAAAATGATGAGATCTTTGCAAGCAAAAACCCTCCACTTAGAATGTCAAAGTATTTTCAAATATTAAACCTAAATGAATACAAAATAAAAGAGTTTTAATTAATTCAAGCCTTCCACCAATAGTGTATGCCATGAAGATGCTATCGATTTTGTGTGATGGCACTCAATCACGAGGGTTACACTTAGAGGAAAAGTTATGAGCAAACATTTAGCATGAGATGTATCTTTAACTTAAGAACCCTCACGAATTAGCACTAGATCGTGGGGAATGTCATGAGGCCATCTTGAATTGAAGATTGATTGGTGGGTTGGACTTAACACTTAGTAATATAGGTGGCACTTGGTCACGTAAGTCTATATATAAAGTGAGGCCAAATACATCAAGAGTTGCATGAGATGCAATTAGCAAAAGTTGCTTACCCTTCGATTGCTCATGGATGGCACTCAATCATGAGGGTACATTGGCAAGTCGTTGGGTTCTTGATTCTTACTAGAAAATTTGATTTCCTGAATTCTTTTTAGGGGTGAAGAATTTGATAAAATAGTGGGAGAAAAACATGCTTGAAAGACCATAAACATGTTTTCAATATCAATATTCAATTACATACTTTTATTCTATTTTTCACCTTTGAGGATTTGTGAACATTATTCAATATTTAATAATTCCTCTCAACATTATTTTGGAAACCAATAAACTAATCGGGCCAAACTTCCACATTTGACTTAACCTCAAAAATCATTCTAGATTCCTGGAAGTAAATATAGGTCCTATATCATAGTACTCCTAATCTCTTTAGGATTTATGTAGATCTAGAGACACATGAAAAGTTCATGAATTAAGCTTAGAATCGTCCTGTCCCTTAGTCTCTTGATGGTATCTACAAACTTTAAAAGTATTAAGGACACAAGAATGATACCTTGGTTAAAGTTTATAAGAGCTGTAAAACAAATAAGGTATAAGAAATTCATGTTGTCGGGAGAGATGTTTCAAGCTAAGATGAATGTAAGGTCATGTGTCATCGACTATAGTCTAAAGGTGACTAAACTTGAAGAAGCTTTTCAACTTGGATGTAGTGGTGGACGATAATCTCTTTGAGGATTTGATTCTCACATCCTCGTCAAGTTTTATTGCTCAAAGTGTTGATCTGGAAAAAGACTACAATGATAAGGAAAAACCTTTGATACTTGTTTCCTCCTCCAAGCCTATGGGCCCTAAAGGTGCCAAAAAATGAGGTAAAAAGAAGAAACATTCCTCTTCTATGGGAAAAAAACTATTAAAGGCATCCAAAGGAGTCAAAATGATCATAGAGGATGTAGTCAGTATTATTTGTTTCTATTTTAGTGAGATAGGCCATTGGAAGCACTATTGCAAAGAATACTTGCATCCTTTAAGAAGGGCATGTACTTTATTATAGTGCATTTAGGATGAATTCTTTCTCATGGATATATGATATTGCATGTGGTTCTTTCTTGGTAAATTGTTGCAAAGAATAGAAATAAGAACAATACTGAGTAATAAGGATATGATCCACTGCTTTGGCTAAGGAGCAAGAGTTGTGACCAAAGCCAAAGGCATAGAATAAGTTGGACCTAGGGAATTCCATACTTGTATTAGACCTTTGTTATAATGTATTATGTATTATTGAGAATATTATTTCAATTTCCATTTTGGATAGTGAAGGATTTGATCCTTCTATATCCAATGGGAGATTGAAGGCATTAAAGAATAGGTTCTTTAATTGCTCATGGTATACTTAACAAAGAATTGTACATATTGGATTTTTAACCATCACTAATGCCCTTTCAACAAAGTAAGAAAATTAGATATCTAAGAAGATGTCATGTTTTGACATGCAAGACCTAGGCATATCTCTAAAAATAGGATAAACAAGATGAATGCTCTCAAAGCACTAAAAGATAATAGCCTAGAAGATATTTCTACTTGTAAATCTTATTTGAAGAGGAAAATGACTAAGGCTCCTTTTGGAGGACAAACAGAGTACTCCATAAATCTTTTAGATTTTATCCATACAGATGTTTGCAGACTACTAAGAGTTAGTAGGAGAGGATACTATTCTTACATCATCACCTTCGCCGATGATTATAGTTTATACGTATATGTGTATCTTATGAAGTATAAGTCCAAGGCCTTTGAAAAGTTCAAAGAGTAAAGGAATGACGTAGAAAAATAAAAAGGACTTAGTATTCAAGCTCTTTGATTAGATTGAGGGGATGAATACTTAAGTACCAAATTCTTGGATTATCTAAAGGAGAATGGGATTCTTTCTTAATAAACTCCACCTAGCACACCTTAACATAATGCAATAGCTGAAAGGAGAAACTATATTCTATTGGACATGGTATGTTCCATGATGAGTTTTATTGAAGTGCCTATATCCTTTTAGGGATATGCCATAGAAACGGCGGCTAGGTTACTAAACATAGTACCTTCAAAGTCGATACCAATATCTTAAGGTTTGGGGATCTCCTGCATACATAAGATAGATAGTGAAAGATAAGTTGGATAGTAGATCCATCTTGTGCAAGTTTGTGGGATACCTAAGAGAGTCTTTGGGTTATTACTTTCAAGATCCCTCGAAACAAAAGATATTTTATTTTGAGGAACGCCACTTTTTTGTAAAGGAATTTTTATAAGGTAAAGAAAGCATTATTGTTGAACTTGATAAAGTTCAAGATGATCATCAAATCCCACAAGTGGTACAAACTAACAAATATCAAAGAGCCTTACAAACAACATTTGAAAAGGTCAAACCGGGTTAAGAAGCAACCTGAAACATTCAAATTTCTTCATGAGATGGGACAATGAAATGATGATCTGAAGACCTATAAGGAAGCTATGTCAGACATAGATTTGGGATGTTGGTTTGAAGCTATGAGATCCGAAATGGACTCCATTTACTAAAACAAAGTATAGACTTCTGTAGATCCACCAAAGGGAATAGTTTTCATCTGTTGCAAGTGGATTTATAAGTGAAAACTTAGGATAGATAGAGAAGTGGTGACTTTTAAGGCGTGGCTAATAGGAAAAGGTTACACTCAAAGACCCGATATCGATTTTGGGGAAACCTTTTCATCGATCATTACACCTAAGTCTATTCAGATTTTACTTGCCATAGTTGCATATTATGACTATGAGGCATGGCAAATGGATGTGAAAATTGCTTTCCTCAATAGAGGCATTGAAGAAAGGATTCATATGTAGCAACCATAAGGTTTTACATTTAAGGAGAGTGAGCAAAAGGTTTGTAGACTTCAGAGGTCTATTTATAGACTCAAACAGGCATCTCAAACTTGGACCATATATTTTTATTAAAAAGTTAAATCATTTAGTTTTATAAAAAATATGAATGAACTATGTGTATGCAAGAGGCTAAAGGAAGTAGTATATAGTTTATTATGCTTTATATCGATAACATTCTTCTCATTATGAATGAGAAAGAAATGTTAGAGTATACTAAAGTGTGGTTATCTACTCAATTCTCCATGAAGGATTTGAAAGAAGCATCCTATATATTAGGAATATGTATCTATAGAGATAGATCAAAGAGGATGTTGCGGCTTTCCCAAACCCTGTACATTGATAAAATACTAAAGAGGTCTAGTATGAAAGAATCTAAGAGAGATTCATTCCTATGGGACATGGCATTCGTCTCTCAAAGTCTATAGCCCCTAAGACTGAGGAAGAGAAACAAAAAATGTCCCACATACCTTTTGTATCCAATATAGGAAACATATTATATGCCATTTAATGTAGAAGACCAAATGTGGTGCACTCGCTATGCATTATGAGTAGGTTCTAATCTAATCCCTGTAAGAGTCATAGGATGGCTGTTAAAATAATCCTTAAGTACTTGAGAAGGACTAAGGACTTATTTTTGGTATATGGCAATAGAGATTGAAACTCGAGGGATTTTCAAATTCAAGTTTTCAATTTGATATAAATAACCTGAAATCTATTTTTGGATTTACATCTTGCCTTAATAGTGGCATGGTGAGTTGGAAGAGTTCTAAGAAGACACCAAAGTGAGACAACTACTTAAGTGAAATAATTTATGGTTTTGGAAACTGCAAAGAAAAGTGTTTGGATGAAAGACTTTATCCAAGAGTTGGATATAGTGCCTAGCGTACATGAGCCTACGATTATCTTTTGAAGATAATTTACAACTTAAGCCAAGATCTCATCAATGATTCAAACACAGTAAATGCATTATTATTTGATAAATGATATCGATTGATAGAGATGACAACTGAGTGGATAAAGTTGCCTCAAAAGAGAATACAACAGAATCACTATCTAAACCCCTAAATGCTAATGATCTTTGAAGGACATCTTGAGAAGATAGATCTTAAGGCCAAGGGCATTGGCTTTAGGGTAAGTGGAAGATTAATGGAATAGTGCCCTGCAAACCAACTAGATTGGCCTTGTAAACTATTTTCTTATAAGATAGTCTTGATTATATGATATTCATTATATGACCATCTTCATCTTATGCTCTTTATTTACTTCACTTACATTTAGATAAAGCCCATAGATCATATAAGGCTATGGGATTTGATCACATAATGGGTGGTCATTATGGAATAAGTCTTACACGATCGTGATCTTAAATCTTCCAAGCCATAGGATCTTATGAGACAGAGCATCTAAGATTTGGATAGACTTGCACTAATGAATCATAAATCCAAGTATTAGAGATTGCTCCATTTCATGAGCAACTGTAAGAGATATGGGTGGCTAGTTAGTAGTGGCTAGTTCTTTTGCTTACGCTAGTACATATTATTAGTCCTCTAACCTAAAGGTCTATGGAAATCTTATGTTCAGTCCTCATGTTTTAACTATTTCTTAACCACCTAATGGGTCTTTTGGGGTGAGATTAGGTGTGAGCAACTTGATATGAGGGTTTGTGAGATCTATGATAGAATCCAACTCTTTGTCTTTGTGAAGGGCGAGTACATCTCTTATGTGTTCTATATTTCTTATGTGTTCTATACATCAATTCCAAGAAATCCTTACGCAAGGAGATGTGACAATATAAGAAGGTGTTTCCAAAGATAAGGTCAAAAAAGGAATTGAACATTAAAAATAGAAGCATAATATTGAGGTTATTAGGGAGCAGACAAATATCTTGTCCTATGCCTCTTTTGGGAGATAGGAGATAGAAGGACAGTATTTGCATGCTACATATAATACTAGAATGGTTATTCAAGAACATTCATTTCAGCAAATTAGTTGGGCTCCATGGGATTGAGATTGGACATCGACCATGAAGATTGGGTACTCTTCAATTAATGAGATTAATTGAATTAAGTCGCTTAGTTTAATGGAGTTTAAACTAACATTAGTATTTGATATTTCAAAAGTCATGAGGAATTATGATCCCGTGTCCAATGAATGGTAAAATCTAATGGGTCACACAAAAAAGCCAATAATATGGTCTATTGAAGGAAGAAGAATTTTCTAAGTGTTAAGGAGGGAAAATTGTAGTCATTTTAGCTTGATCAATTTAAATGTTAAACCGGTCAAATTAATTTAAGAGTTAAATTAAGAACAATTGATTCAAGGTTAATTAATTCATGTCACATGACTATCAATTGGTCAAAATTAATTTAAGGGTTAAATTATTTTGACTAGCTTAAATAGTTAAGCACTTTGACTAAAGAGTTAAGTCAAATTATTATCAATTAAATTAAAGTGTTTAATTCAATTAAGTTAGAGAGTTAATTTTTGGACAGAATAATTAAATGAAGGGTTCATTTAATTTGAATTGTAATTTAATTACAAGACATTTCATAATATGAAATATGTACTTCAATTAATATTTCTTATTCACTAATCGCAAGTTAGTGACCACCTCGGCAAGGACACTTGGCATCACTTCCTCGAGGTTGGTGTGAAACCACTCCTATATAGATATAGGAGTGTGGCCGGCCATAGTGCATAAGGTGTGCATGCTTACTATGATTTTCTCTCAACAATATTGTGTAGTGGGAGTCTAATTTTATTAGCCTCCCATTATTCTCTCCAACTTCCTCCGCCTTCCACTTCTATATTCCCAGCCTTTCTTCCCTCATGCTCTACAAATATTCCATCTATTTTGTAGAGAGTAGGTCATAGATTTTGTGTGTGAACTTTTACATTAGAGGCAATCTATTTTGGTTGCTCTTGCTCTTGATTGGAGTAGTTTTTGGCAGCTATTTTTTTGCTTGTTTTGGGAGTACCTCTAGAGTTTTGATTAAACTAAATTTTGGACTACAAAATCCACAAAGGATTGAGATATTCCAGTAAAAATTTCAGCCAAAAAAGAGGAGTCTAACTTGGGAAAAAGTGGTGGTGAATCTGCTACGCCAATGAAAAGCTTCTTAAATAGTTGAAGAGAGTTTTTCTTGCTCTTCGAATTTTCTGCTTTCACCCAGGTATTTTTCTATTCTAAATCTGAATCCTATGCATGTCTAGATCCTTGTAGTGTTGTGTGGGCTAGTTTATTTAGTTTTTGTTTTAAAATATTTGGATCCTAGCACCACACATACCTTCATAGTTAAGGTAAACTTAATGGTTAGGAAGGGGGATGAGAATTAGGGGAAAGGATATAGCCTTCCTATTTGTTGTTGTTGGTTTCTAATTATTTGCATGTTTTGAAGTTATAAGGGGATTCAATGCATTGTATAGTTATGTTGTTTTCAGGGAAAAAGTAATTTAAGCTATCTCAAAAATCTAGTTATGATAGTTTATCCCCTTGCGAAAAAAAAGTGTTAAAAAGAACTACTCATGTTTTTTTATATGAATTATCCCGACACCTTGAGGGCCTAATTGATTCTCATGCGTGCTATTGTGCAAGTATTCATGGATTTTTTTTGCCAATTTTCTCAATTAAAATTACCTTTGTATCCCTCCATTATTTTTTCCCATATTATTTTTTGTTTTTTCCCACATTCCAATTTGAATTCTTCAATTTTCATCATCTTCTTCATTCCTTTTTCTTTATTTCTTTCTTTAATGCCTTGGAAATTTGCAGAATGTCTTTCTCTAGTTCAAAAGTGAAGAATAATAATAGAGAAATACAGAAGCATGTCACCCTTCACATGAGATATGGGAAAACTCCAGAATGTGGATGCAATGTAAAAGCTGAAATTCGACTAGTGGAGTCTGACATAAAACCTTCAAAGGGGAAGTTGAGCCACTTTTGTTGCAAGCACTATTGTAACTTTTTTCATTGGTGTAATCCACAACAAGCTATGTGGGCAGCAACTGACCTTCTAATAAGCCCATATGTGACTATGGGCACAAGTGCAATAATGGAAAAAAGTAATATCTCAAACATTGATGAAATTATGTCAAGAGTGTCTACACACATAAAGCCTGAGATGCCTAAAAATTATGTTCATTTTTCTTGTTGACAAAGTTAATTTTCAACCTCTTTATGAAGTAGATTATCTATTTTCAATGTATTTGCAGTAAGTTCAATGTACTTTCAATGTAAATTTATGTACTTGTTAATGTGCATCTTTGAATTTCTTTTGGTTTTATGTACTTGTTAATGTACCTAAAATGTTCAACATCAAATAAACTAGCAACATAGCGGGTGTATGATGCTCTTTTTATATAACATAAGGAGGTAAACACTCTTTTCAAAAAATTGAAGGTGGTAAAAACTTAATTCTTTTAGAAAATAGCAAAAATAGGTCAAAATTGCACAAGGATACATAAATCCAAAACCTATTACCCATTGTGCCCAAATAGGCAAACGTTGTTCAAAGTTTGCCCTTAACCAATCCAAAACCAACCAAAAATCAATCTTAAGCAAATTCAAAAAATTCCAAGAAACAAAACAGCTCTGTAATATAATTGTAATGATATTTAGGCATTCTCAAAATGAATATTGTCAACACAAAATGCCATAAGCACCATTCATATATAAAGAGTTTCCCTACTACCAAAACCTTCCAGAAAAAGCCACAAATTCTGCTTCAGTAGTACATGTTCTAGAAATCAATGTTGAAGAATACATTTAGCTCCAAAAATACATAAACAATTATAGCTTTACACCCCATAATTCATTTTTCTCCTTTGTGACGCCTTACCTTAATATTTCTAATACATCAAGTATAGTTAGATTCATTTTTCTCTTCACACTTCCCACTTTAGAACCAGACACCATTGTTGATGCAATTAGAGTTGAAGTAATTGGAGTTGACCTACTGGGAGCTTGAGTTGATGCACTTGGAGATGCTCTTGAATATGGCCCGATGCACTTGACTTTCCTCTTGTTAGTTGTTTGCCAAGAAATGCTTGAATCCTGAAGCCTTGGTATGTCCCACGATTGAAGGAGAAAACACAAAACATGAGTTGGAAACCCTAAACATTCTAGAGAATGAAGAATTACTTTATTAATGTGCACAACACTTATATATGTGTATGTACATTCGAGACTCATTTAATGAGCTAGAAAGTAGTATGCTAACAATCCTAACTAATCTATAACCCTAACTAACATTAGCTAACTAACTAAACATATTATGCTAATTAATTGATCCCTAATACTCTCCCTTAAGGTGGCTAAAATATGTCCTTGATAGCCATCATCAACATATGAAAACTGAGAAGAGGGCAAATGAGAGGCTTAGTAAACATGATGGCTAATTGATGTTCACTCTTAACAAGCGTCAATTTGATGGATCCTTTAGTGAGTTTATCCCAAACAAAGTGACATCAATCTTGATGTTCTTGGTCCCCTCATGGACATTTCCAAAGCACTAAATCACACATTTTAGACAAATTTCCAGATCTATTTAGACAAATTTCTAGATCTAAAACACCTTTTCAAAATGAAAATTCAAGTGCTCTAACATGCTTCAAAAATCAAGTTCAAGTAAGAACTATCATTCTTCAAAAATCTCAAATTAACTCCAATATAATTGGATCCAAAAATGACCAAAACACCATAAGGCCAAATCTAACATGCTATATCAACACATAACATCATCCAATGCTAAATCAACATTTAACATTAAGATCTTTGAATTGAAATCATACTATCATATGAATCAACACTTAAAATGCATATTAGCATATTTCAATTCATCAACAAAGGAGCCACAAGCAACAACAACCAAACACTCAAATCCATGAATTGGATCAATTATTTGATAATATAGATCAATTCATCATGTGAATCAATAAAACAAAAAATAATTAAAGCATGAATTAGGCTTTGATACCACTTGAAGTGAGGTGCAACACAAGGATCCAAGTTATAAAGCAAAAATAGATTAATAAAAAACTTGACTACACTTTATCAAAGTATCTAATCATGCTATTGAGGTAGATTTAGATTAGAATAATACCTGGATTGCTTATTTTCAAGGAAGAAATTGATGACAATGTTGAACTCTTCAAAACTGCCACAACTTGGCGTAGCAGAAAACTAGCAACAATTTCCCAATCAAGTCACCTCTGATCGAGTTGAAATTTGTCTAGCAACTCCTCAACACCCTTGAGGATTGCCAGTAAAATTTTCAGTGAAAATAGAAATCTACCAGGTCACCAAAAACACCTCCAAATAATCTGCATTATGGTAGATCATCAGAGCTTATCTCCCCAGTTGCAAAGCCTCTAATTAAATGATCCATACACCTAAGGCAAGATCCAATCAGCCTATATTCAGCTAGATCACCAAAGGATGAAGAAGTGATGAAGGCTGAAAAGTGGAGGTAAGGTGAAGAAAATGTGTGAAATTTCAACACATGAGTGGATCACACTTTTGGAGGGAAAAAAAGAATCTAGCATTCGTTAAGCAATGTGGCCATCCATCTCCTCAATGCATAGAGGAGGATGTGTGATGCAAGTTGGCATCACACCTCCTCAATGCATAGAGGAGGATGAATTTCACTTGCATTTGAATTTCATTTTGAATCTTCATTTCATCTCATAAAATGTCATCCAAATAAATTCAAAATGCACCTCAAATGAAGTCCTTCATTTGAATTTCCTTACAAAGTTAATTCCTCACATTAATTAAATTAACCCTTTAATTTAATTAATTGATCTTCACTTGACTTCTTAAATCAACTAACTTAACTCTTTAAGCTGGAAGTTGTTAACTCCTTAAGTTGACTAATTAACTGTCATATGAAATCAATTAAGTTAACTCCTTTATTTAGAGGGTGTTTGGATGAGCTTATAAGTTCCTCAAAATATCTTATATGATGTTTAAGAGCTTATAAGTTGATAAAAAGTATTAGGTATTTTTTTTTTAAATAGAGCTTATAAGATCCTCAAATTAGATGTTGGAGGTTGTATGCTCTTTTAGAAAAAGTAAGGAGATCCTAACTTAATTTTAAGATCTCAACAAGCTCCTTCATTTTTAACTATTTTAATTACAAAATTACCATTATTAACATCTTATAAGCTCAATGATCTAATTTATCCGAACACTTCAACAACTTATTTTAAAAATAAGATTTAACATTTTATAAGCTCGAAAAACATATTATAAGATGTAGAAGCTTATAAGATGTTCAAAATAAGCTTAGCCAAACACACTCTTAATTGGTCTAATTTAACTCCTTAAATTATTTTGATCAATTTAACAATTAAATCAATCAAACCAAAATGACTAAAAGTTAGCCAACTATTTTTCTCCACAAAAAGAATCATGAAGAATTTTCTATCGCCTAGAAAATTCCCTTCATCAAATAGAACTTCTTTTAGGCTTTTGTGTGTGATCCATTAGGTTCTCCCATTCATTAGACATAGGCTCACAACTCCTATGACTTTTGAATATTGAAATATTCACATTAGTTTAAACTACTTTAAACTAATAACTCAATTCAATTAATCTCCATTAATTGAAGAATACCCAACCTCTATGATTGATATCTAGCCTCAAGCCCATGGAGCCCAACTAATTGGTTGAAATGAATATGCTTTTAGTGAAGCATTCTAGCTCTATGCTTGCCATACAAATACAGTCATTCGGTCTCATATCTCTTAGAACAAACTTAGGGTAAGATATTTTCCAGCTCCCTAATGGCTTTGATAACTATGTTTGTAATCTCAATGTTTGATTCTAGTTTATGAACTCATCTTTGGAAAACTCCTTTTCCGAATTGTCATATTGCCTTGTGCAAGGACTCATTAGAATCAATTGTTATAAAATACATAGGAAATACACTCGCCATTCACAATGATGAGGAGATAGATCTCATCTTGGATCTAACAAACCTCTATGTCCAAGTAGCTCATACCCAATCTTAACCTTTAAAGACTAGTTATGTGGTCAAAGAGGAGTCAAAGCATATGGACCTAAACACAAGGTTATCGTGGATCCTCAGGTCTAAAGACTAATTATATACATTAGCCTAAGGTGGAAAACTAGCAATTACCAACTTGCCACTACAACGATCTAGTAGATTTTCCAAGCAAGCCTTTAGTGAACTTGTTTTCTAATGATTATCCACAAATATGCACCCATCCCTAACATGGATTGCTCATGAAATGAAGCAATACGCAACTCCTTGGGTTTATGCATTGTTAGTGCTAATCAATCTAAATCATAGATGTCCTATCTCATAAGATTCTATGACTTGAAATTCTTTAAGATCACGGCCATGTAAGATTTATTTCATTATCACCACCCAGTGCATGACCAAGTTTCCTAATCTTGTGTGATATAAGGGCTTCAACCAAATGCTAGTGAAGAAAAATAAGTTTAAGTTGAAGATAGCCATTTAATATGAATATCATGTGATCAAGATTGTATCATAAGTGAAATAGTTTACATGCCAATCTAATTGGCTGCAAGATACTATTCCAACAATAATCAATCGAATTCTTCTCCAAAACTACTTTGATGAATTTTTAACTCCTTAGAGAAATCGTCCCATCAAGTAAGAACTTCATTTAGGCATTTGTGTGTGATCCATTAAATTCATCCATTCATTAGACATGGGCTCACAACTTATTATGATATTTTGAATATTGAAATATTCACATTAGTTGAAACTCCTTTAAACAAATAACTCTTTCAATTAATCTTTAATAATCAAAGAATACCCAATCTCCACAGTTATGTCTAGCAACAAACCCATGGAGCCCAACTAATTAGATGAAATGAATATTTCTTGATGAACCATTTAGCTCTATACTTACTATACAAATACGGTACTTTCTACTCCTATCTCTTGAAAGAGGTCTAGGGAAAGATATTTGTAGGCTCCTTAATAGCTTCAATAATTATGTTTCTAATTCTAATGCTCGATTCCCTTTTTGACCTCATCTTTGGACAACTTCTTTCCAAATTATCATACTACCTTGTATAAGGATTTCTTGGAATCAATCATTATAGAATACATTGGTGATTCACTCACACTTCACAATAATGAGAAGATGGATCTCATCTTGGATCACCCAAACCTCTATGCTTACGTAGCTCATGCTCAATCTCAACCCCGGAAGACTTGCTATGTGTTCAAAGAAAAGATAAAGCATGAGGACCTAAGTAAAAGGTTGCCATGAATCCTTAAATCTAAAGATTAATTATATGTACTATGGTAAGTTAAACACTTGCCACTACCAACTTGCCATTTTAGCTATGCAGTAGATTCTTTAGGCGGATCTTCAATGAACTTGTTCTTTGACAAATGCCCACTAACATGCATCTATATAACATATAGATTGTTCATGAAATGAAGTAATATCCAACTCTTTAAAATATGCATCATTAGTGCAAGCCTATTCAAATCTTAGATACTCCATCTTTTAAGATTCTATGACTTGGAACATTTAAAATCATAACTGTAGAGACTTGTTTCATGATTACCATTATATGCATGACCAAGTCTTACAGTCTTGTATGATTTAAGGGCTTTAACCAAATGCTAGAGAAATATAATAATCATAAGAGGAAGTAGCCATTTAAGAAAAATATCATTCAATCAAGATTGCACCACGAGTGAAATAGCATTACACATCAATCTAATTGGCTATGGGTTACTATTCCAATAGAACCATTATAGCTTGTGCTTACCAAGAAAATATGGTCGTCCGTCTCGTATCTCCTAAAACTAACCTAGGGAAAGATATTTGTTAGCTATCTAATAGCCTCTATAACTATGCTTCTATATCTAATGTTTGATTCCCCTTTATGACCTCGACTTTGGAAAACTCCTTTTTCAAATTGTCATACTATCTTACGCATGGATTTTTTATAATCAATCATTATAGAATACATAGAAGATGTACTCATTCATCAAAACAATGAGGAAATAAATCTCATTATAGATCTCACAAACCTCCATGCTTAAGTAGCTCATGCCCAATCTCAACCTCATATAACTTGCTATGTGGTTAGGGAAAAATAAAGCATAAGGACCTAAACATAAGATTACTTGGTTCCTCATGCCCAAGGACTAATTATATGCATTATTGTAAGATTGAGAACTTGCCACTACAACTATACCACTATGGCTATCTAATGGATTCTCTTGGTGGGCCTTTAGTGAACTTATTCTCTAATAAACACCCTCTAACATGCATCCATATTAACATAGATTGTCCATGAAATAGGGAAATATCCAACTCTTTGGAATATACATCTTTAGTGCTAGTTTATCCAAATCTTAGATGCCCCTTCTCATAAGATTTTATGACTTGAAATATTTAAAATCATGACCTCAATTACTTATTACATGATCACCATCATATGTGTGGCCAATTCCCATAGTTTTGTATGATTTAAGGGCTTTAACCAAATGCAAGTAAAGTATAAAAAGCCTAAGATAAAGATGGCCATTCTATAAGAATATCATTCAATCAAGATTGTATCACAAATGGAGTAGTTTCTTATGCTAATCTAATTGGTAGAACAGGTAGGCACCTGTAAAACCTACTTATGTGACCTACTAGGCAACAGGCCTGCCCAAGGCTACCGTAGTGTGACTATTTTGCTGTTATGTTGTCCTATAAGTGCTGAAGATTATGCTTGATATTTTTACTTTCTTTTATGATCAAATTTAAGTATGCACTTCAAGTTGTTGCACAAATAAAATGTATAAGAGCTATGCTTATTTTTGCCCATAATTAATTGTTTGTGATAAGCACTTAATTGATGGATTGAATGTCAATTCTTGCTGTTGTTAATATAGTTGTTGAATAGATGATGGATGAATCAGGATGAACATGAGCCTTTAATTTAGTTTTATTAAACTTCAATTTGGTTGAATAGGTTGTATTAAATAGGGCTTATTTGCCTTTTGTTTTTCTACTTTGTAATTGTTATGAAAGTAGAACTCTATGGGTGAGGTTTTCTTTACTCTAGTAAATTATTGCAAGGAGGCAAAGAAGGCCAAGATGATCAAAGAGGTTTGAAAAGCCATGAATGTATGAGATATATTCATGTAATAGATAGGATCTATTAATTTAATCAACCTACCTAAAATCAACTAAGTAGTACACCTATGGCTCCAAATGGACCACTTGGTTTAGGCTCATGTAAAGATAAATCACATGAGCCTTCTATAAATCCATGAATCCATGAATCCATGAAATAAAACGAATAAAGCTAAATCAAATCTTGACTACACACCTCCCATGGATCAAATCGTACTATAAAATGGATTTGGAAGAAGATAATCAACTTGATCACTCAAAAATCCAAGGTAGAATGGAGTAAAGACTTGAACACTTCAAAGCTGTCTTCCTTTAGCACAGTAGCAACTTGGCAACTTTTGCCCTATCAAAATACCTATGAATTTTCTGAAATTTAGATTGCTCCTCCCCCAACCCCTTGATGAAGATCCAATAAAAAATTCAGCTAAAAAGAAAAGATCAGCAACAGGCTGAAATTCACCTCCAAAACCTCTGCCTTTGTAGTGGATCTTCAAAGAGCAAAGCTATCTAATTTTCTAGCCTCTAATGGGATGATCCACACGCTATAGGAAAATCTCAATCAATCTTTAGTCAGTTGGAAAACCAAAGACAGAAGAAATGATGAAGGCTAAGTTTATGAGGGAAAGATGAGGAAAATGTGTGAAACTTCAACATATAAGTGAATCACACAATTTACAGGGAGAATAAGAATCTAACAATTAGAAAATGCAAGCTAGCTTGGCTGGCCACCTCTCTTATATTTATAGGGAGGGAGGTGTGATGCAAGTTGGCATCACACCTTTCATGAGGTGGGGTGCCAACTAAACAAGCAAGTTGCATGTGAAATTCGAATTTCACTTGTATTTGAATTTCGTTTGGAATCTTTAATGTATCTCATAAAATGTCATACAAATAAATTCTAAATGCACTCCAAATGAACTCTTTCATTTGAATTTCCCTCAAAAATTAATTCCTCACATTTGGTAAATTAACTCTTTAATTTAATTAATTGGTCTTGACTTAACTCTTTAAGTCAACTTACTTAACTCCTTGAGCTAGAAATTGTTAACTTAACCCCTTAAATAAACATAACTAATTGAAAGTTTAATGGCACCAATTCAATTAGATTCTTAATTTAATTGGTCTAATTTAACTCCTTAAATTATTTTGATCAATTGAACAATTAAATCGTTCAAGCCAAAATGACCAAAAATTAGCCAACCATTTTTTCTCCCCAAAAACTCAACACTACGAAACTTTTCTAACTCTTAGAAAATTCCATTCATCAAATTGAACTTCTTATTGGCTTTTGTGTGTGGCCTATTAGGTTTACCATTCACTGGACATGGGCTCACAACTCTTGTGATAATTAGAATATCAAAATATTCATATTAGTTTAAACTCCTTTAAACAAATAACTCTATTCAATTAATATTTGTTAATTAAAAGTATCCAATCTCCATGGTAAATGTCAACCTCAAGCCCATGGAGACCAATTTTTAAATTTTCATACTACTTTGTGCAAGGATTTTATCGAGTCAATCATCATAGAATATATAAGAGATGCACTCACCTTTCCCAATAACGAGGAGATGCATCCCATCTTGTTAAGTCACATGTAGCACTAGGATCTAATTATCGAAGCAAAAACAATGCTAAAATAACTAAGTGACATATGAAGCCAAGGATCTAAACATGCCATAAATTCCAATTTGGTATGTGGATTACCTTGATTTTCATAAAATCGAAGCAACTTTGAAGAAAATCTCAACTCCTTGAAAACTATCTCCCAATGGCACAATAATTTTCAATCAACTTTTGTCCAACCAGAAGCTTTTTCCTTTGGTTAAAAATTTAACTAGAATTCACCCACAACTTGATAGATCTATATTAGAAAACTTAGCTAGAACACAAAACCAAAAGACTTTTCAAAAATGGATCTCCAAGTGACTGCCTGAATAGAGGATGGATCTCCAAGTGACTGCTTGAATAGAGGATCTCCAAAGGCTAACAATCTAATCATGTTGCCTCTAATGATAAGATCCACACACCAATGCACAATTCAATTCTTCTCAATGTTACCTAGAGGCCGAAGAGAAGAATGCAAGGATGAAGCTTGATTTGGAGGTAGGAGATGAAGAAAAGTGAAGCTTCAATGCATGAGGCAACATTTGGGAAATTGTAGGGAAAGTAAAGCTTCAATGCAAGGATAGAGGATGTGAAGGCAAGAGTAGCAGTAGGATCCAATAATTAAAACTTCAAAAGCTAAAATTAACTAGGCTACTTAAGTTGCCAAGAATCTAAATGTGCTATAGATCTGGATTTGGCAAGAGAGCTACCTTGAATTGCTAATTTCCAATGAGATAATTGTGAACACTTCACAAATTTAGAATCTGCAAGAAATCAATACAGTAGAGAAACAACTTTTTCCTGGCTTTGAGATCTCTAAAAATCATGAAATTAAATCAAGATATTCTCCACTTAATGATGAAGATTTTGTTAAACATTTGGAGCAAAACTCGATATGGATCTCCTTAGAAAAAATTGCCAAAATTTATGCTCTGCACAGTGGATATCCAACATAAGCAACCCAAATATTTTGCCTCTATTATAATGATCCACACACCAATTAACTTCCCATTGAAAGTAAAAGTAGCACTAGGATCCAATAATAAAAACTTTATAAGCCTAAATTAACTAGGCTACTCCTACAACCAAGGATCTAGGCATCCTATAGATCTAGATTAGGATAAATAATTACCTTTTGTAGCTTAAAATCAGGGAGAAAATTAGTGATCTCTCTTAGATCCAGAAATTTTATGAATCGGCATAGCAAAAAGGAAGCAACAATTGCCATAGTTAAATTGCTCCAAAAATCACCAAATTAAATTTGGAACACCTTGACACATTGAGGAAGAAATTGGAAATTTTTGAAGAAAAAAAGCTTCTAGATCACTCCATAAAAATTCGCCAATCTAGAGTCACTATAGGTGGATCTCCAAAATCTAGCAAGTTAAGTGCCTTGCCTCTATTGATATGATCCACACACCAATCAACCTTCCAATTTCCCCTCACCAAAATCTGGAATTATAGAGGAGAAAATGGGGTAGAGGAGGCTGATTTTCAGGTTGTGAAGAAGAAGAAATGCAAAGCTTCAACACATGATGCAACACATGGAGAGAGAGTTTTTTGAGGAATGCAAAGAATTTAATTCCTCACACTTTCAATGAGATGGCCAATCCTTGCACCCCCTATATATATGTCCATATATAGATGATGGAAGGTGAGATGCTAGTTGGCATCACACCTTCCTCAAGGTGACTGCCCCTATCGGATGCCACAGTGGCAAATTCAAATTCAAGTCTTAAATTTCATGTGCATTTCAATTACATTAAGAATCTAATTCTAAATTAATTAAGATGCCAATTTAAATGAACGCTTCACTTAAATTTTCCCTTCAAAAATTATTCTTCCCATTCATTAAATTAAACACTTTAATTTAATCAATTAACATTTGATTTAACTCTTCAATCAAACAAGCTTAACTCTTAAGCTTAATTTAGTTAACTTAACTCTTTAAGTCAACTTAACCAATTGATGGTCATCTTGACACCAAATAACTAACTCCTTAATTATTGGTCTAATTTAACTCATTAAATTAGTTGATTATTTTAACATTTAAATTAATCAATCTAAAATTGATCGTCAAACTATATCCTTGAAAATCGGACGCCAAGGGAAAATCTCTAACACTTAGTAAAATGTTCCATTACACTTGGAAGCTAATTAGCTTTTGTGTGTGACCCAATATGTTTTACCACTCATTGTGACTTTTGAATATCCTATATTCATTTTAGTTTAAAACGCTTTTTAAACTAATCGATTCAATTCAATTAATCTCATTAATTGAAAGTACTGAATCTCCATGATCGATGTCCAACCTCAAGCCCATGGAACCCAACTAATAAGCTGAAATGAATATTCTAAAAAACCATCATAGTTCTATGCATACTATGAAAATACGGTCCTTTTGTCTTCTATCCCTCGAAAGAGGCTTAGAGCAAGATATTTGTAGACTCCCTAATAGCCTTAATGCTATGCTACTATTCTCAATGTTTGATCCCGCTATGTGACCTCTCCTTTGGAAAACTCCTTTTCCACATTATCACACTACCTTGCGCAAGAATTTCTTAGAATCAATCATTATAGCATACATAAGAGATGCACTTATCCTTCACAAAAGTATGGAGTTGGATTCCCTCTTGGATCTCTCACAAATGTCTATGCTAAGTAGCTTATGCCCAACCTCAATCCAAAAGGCCCGTTAAGTTGTCAAAAAAGAGCCAAAGCATGAGGATCAAATGCAAGATTACCATAAATCCTCAAGCCAAAGGACTAATAATGTGCACTAGCATAAGCGAGAGAATTAGCCACTACCGACTTGCTACTATAGCTATCTAGTGGATTCTTCAATAGGTTTTCAGTATCTTATTCTCTAATAAGCACCCATTAACATGCACTCATATCTCATACAGTTGCTCATGGAATAGAGCAATCTCCAACTCTTGAATTTATGTTTCATTAGTGCATGTTTATCTGAATCTCAGATGCTCCATCTAATAAGATCCTATGATTTGAAAAGTTTATGGTCATGATCATATAAAGCTTATTCCATGATCACCACCCAATGAACAAACTAAACCTTATAGTCTACTGTGATCTAAAGGCTTCATTGGAATGCTTGTGAAGAACGAAAGAGCCTAAGATGGAGAAGGTCGTATAAGAAATATCATTCAATTAAGATTGAATACACAAGGAAATCATTTTACAAGGCTAATCTAATTGACTTTTTGGGCAATATTCCAACACCAATTTCTCTTTACTTTTAGCTGGAGAAAATGAGGAGAAAGGCTATGGCGGTGCCCGATCTTGAGGTTGGGAGAAGAAGAGAAAGCAAAGCTTCAACTCATGAGGTAATGCTTGGAAAAAGATTTTTTGAGGGAAATGTGAATAATATAATTCTTCACACCAATTGTTCAAGTATTGAATCCTCTCATCTCTATATCTATATATAGGGTGGATAGTGTGATGCCAATGTGGCATCACACCTTCCTCAAAGGGGGTGGCCACTTGCAAGCTTAAGTGGCAAATTTAAATTTAAATCTCATTTGAATTTTATATGCATTTCAACTTAATTTGGAATCTAATTTCAAATTAATTAAAATACTAATTCAAATAAACTCTTTGTTTGAATTTTCCCTCCAAAATATATTCTTCTCATTAATTGAATTAAACACTTTAATTTAATTAATTAATCTTTGACTTAACACTTAAGTCAACAAGCTTAACTCTTAAGCTTAATATTGTTAACTTAACTCATTAAGTTAACTAGACCAATTAATTATCATTTTGGAATCAAATTATGAACTCCTTAATTATTGTTCTAATTTAACTCCTTAAATTAATTGATTAATTTAACACTTAAATTTATCACAAAATTGATCACCTCAAAATCAGTCTACTAAGAGTGAATATTCTAACACTTAAAAAATTCCTCCATCAATTAGAAAGCTAATTGGATTTTATGTATGACCCAATAGGTTCTAATATTTATTGGACATGGGCTCACAACTCTTTGTGACTTTTGAATATCTTATATTTATTTTAGTTTAAAACAATTTTAAACTAATCAACTCAATTTAATTAATCTCATTAAGTGAAGAGTACTCGATCTCTATGGTCGATGTCTAACCTCAAGCCCATGGAGTCCAACTAATTGGCCAAAATGAATGCACTTGGAGAACCATTGTAACTCTACGCATACCATGCAAATATGATCCTTTTGCCTCCTATCTCCCGAATGATGCTTAGGGCAAGATATTTATCGGCTTCCTAATAGTCTCGATACTGTACCTCCATTCTCAATGCTCGATTCCATTCTATGACTTCATCTTTAGAAAAATCCTTTCCCAAATTGTCACACCACCTTGTGCAAAGATTTCATGGGATCAATTATTATGGAATACATAGGATATGCACTTACCCTTCACAAAAGTAAGAAGTTAAATTCCATCTTGGATCTCACAAACCCCTATGCTAAGTAGCTCATTCCCAATCTCAACCCAAATAGCCCACTAGGTGACCAATGATGAGTCAAAGCAAGAGGATTAGACATAAAGTTACCATGGATCTTTAGGTCAAAGGACTAATGCACTAGTGTAAGCTAGAGAACCTACAACTATAGCGATCTAGTGAATTCTCCAAGTGGTTTTTCAATGCTTTGTTCCCCAACAAGCACCCACCAACACATACCCATATCTTATATGGTTGCTCATGGAATGGAGAAATATCCATCTCTTGGATTTATGCATCATTAGTGCAAATCTATCTAGATCTTAGATGCCCTATCTCATAAGATCTTATGACTTGGAAGATTTAAAATTAGAACAGTGTAAGATTTGAAACCAAATTTTAAAGACATCCGAAGGAATCAAGAACATTATAGAATATAAAGTTGATGTTACTTATTTCTACTTTGGTAAGATAGGGCATTGTAAATGGTATGGCAAGAAATACCTTGGCACCTTTGAGACAGGTATGTACTTTATTGAAGTATATTTAATGATATATTCGTCCTCATAGATACATAATTTCGCATGTGGTTCTTATCTTTGCAATTTATTACAAAGAATAGAAAGAAGAATAAAACTAAGTGATGTGAATATGATCCACTGCCTTAGTAAAAAAGTAAGAGTTGTGGCCCAGGTTGGAGGCCTATAATAAGTTAGACTTAAGAAAGTCCATAATTGTATTAAACCCCTGTTATCATGCACCATATATTATTGAGAACAATATTTCAATTCTTGTTGTGCATAGTGAAGAATTTGATCCTCCTATGTCAAATGGGAGATTGAAGGCATTAAAGAAATTGGTTCTTTAGTTGCTCAGGGTACACTTAACAAAGGATTATACATTTTTAGATTATCATCCATCACTAATACACATTCAATCAAGTAAGTGAAAATTAGATATGCAAAAAGATGCCATTCTATGGCAAGCAAGGCTTAAACAGATCTCTAAAAATAAGATGAACAAGATAAAAGTTCTCAAAGCACTAAATGTTAGTAGCATTGAGGAACTTCCAACTTGTGAGTCTTGTTTGAAGAAAAAAATAACCATGGCTCCCTTTGTAGGATAGTCGGAGTGGAAAAAAAGTCCTTTGGATTTGATCTATACAGATGTGTGTGGTCCACTAAAAGTTCGTACACGAGGAGGCTGTTCTTACATCATTACCTACATTGATTATCACACTCAGTTTGGACATGTGTATCTTACGAAATACAAGTTCAAAGCCTTTGAAAGGTTCAAAGAGTACAAGTGTGAAGTAAAAAAGCAAAAAAGACTTAGTATTAAAATTCTTCGATTGAATTGAGGAGGAGAATACCTAAGTACCAAATTCCTAGATTATACAAAAGAGAATAGGATTCTCTCACAAAATGAACTCTACCCAGTATACCTAACATCATGGAGTAGCCAAGAGGAGAAACCATAACTGGTTGGACATGGTACATTCCATGATGAGCTTCTTCAATGTACCTATATCCTTTTGGGAATATGCCTTACAAATGGTGGTGAGACTACTAAACGTAATACCCTCAAAATTCATACCAAAGAATCCACATGAGATGTGATATGGCAAAGCATCTTGTTATCATTATTTAAAAGTTTGAAGGTCTCCCACATATGTGAAGAGGTTAGTGGGAGACAAGTTGGATAGACGATCTAAAGGCACATGTAGCACTAAGATCGAATAATCAAAACTTTAAAAATTAAAAATAAATAGGCTACACATGTCACCAAGGATCTAAACATGCAATTTATTTAGATTTGGTTGGAAGAATAGCTTGATTTTCAGAAAATCAAAGGAAGGTGGAAGAAGATCTCAACTCCTTGAATATTTCTTCCAATGCCACAATAGAATCCGATCAACTTTTAACCAAAAAAATGAACTCCAATTTGAGTGAAAATTTCACTAAAAGATCACCAACTCCTTGATTAATATTCATTCCTAAAATCAGCTCAATCAGAACTCAAAAAGACCTCCAAAGGTCGCTGCAAGATTACTGCTAAAAACTAGATCGCACTGCAGCAACTCTGTTTGGATGGAACTTTTGTCCAAATCCAAACTCCTACAAAAATTATGAAACTTTTATAGAACGTTATTAAATCTCTAATGAAGATACTACAAAAAATACAGATAAAAAATCTAAAGGTAAAATCCTGGAAAAATTTGTAAAATTCACTGCTCTGACAATGGATCTCCAAAGACTAGCAACCTAGTTGTCTTACCTATAATGTTATGATGCACACACCAATGCTAGATCCTAATCTCCTTAATGTAATATTGAAAAATGTAAGGATATTTTCAGAGATGAAGGCTTGATTTGAGTTAGGAGAAGAAGAGAAAAAGTGAAGCTTCAACACATGAGGCAACACTCAAGATTTGGAGGGAAAATATAAGAGAATCTAATTCTTCACATCCAGCATGGGTGGCCACCCTGCTCTCCCTCTATATCTATATATAGAGTGAAGATGGTGTGATTCCAAGGTGGCATCACACCTTCCTCAAGGGAGATCGTCAATTTGCCTTGCAAGTTGGCAAATTGCAATTCAAATGTAAATTTGAATTTTTTGTGCATTTTAATTTCATTTGGAATCTCATTTCAAATTAATTAAAATGCCAATTCAAATGAACCTTTCATTTGAATTTTTCCTCCAAAATATATTTCTCTCATTAATTAAATTAAACACTTTGATTTAATTAATTAACCGTTGACTTAACTCTTAAGTCAATTAGCTTAATTCTTTAAACTTGTCATAGTTAACATAACTCTATAAGCTAACTTGACCAAATGATGATCATGTGGCACCAAATAATTAACTCCTTAATTAGTGCTCTAATTCAACTCCTTCAATTAGTTGATCAAGCTAAAAATCACCATCAAACCAAAAATGACATCAATTTTCTCCAACCTCAAAATCAATCCACAAGGAGTAATTTTCTAACTATTAGAAAATTCCTTCATCATGTAGGAAATGCAATTGGCTTTTTTGTGTGATTCATTAGGTTCTACCATTCACTAGTCATGGGCTCACAACTCTTGTGACTTTGGAATATCAAATATTCATTTTAGTTTAAACTCTATTAAACTAATCGACTAACGTTAATTAATCTCATTAATTGAAGAGTACCTAGTCTCCAAAGTTGATCTCCAACCTCAAACCCATGGAGCCTAATTATTTGGTTGAAATAAATGCTTTTAGAGAATCATTATACCTCTATGCGTACCATGCAAATATGTTCCTTTCATCTCTTATCTCCTAAAAGAGGCTTAGAGTAAGATATTTGTTGGCTCTCTAATAGCCTTGATACTATGTTTTTATTCCTCAGGTTTGATTCTAATTTATGATCTCATCTTTGGAAAACTCCTTTTTCAAATTGTCATACTTCTTTGCATAAGAACTTCTTGGAATCAATCATTATAGAATACATAGGAAAAGCACTCGCCATTCACAAAAACAAGAGTCGGATCCCATCTTGGATCTCACAAACCTCCATGACCAATGAGGAGTCAGAGCATGACAACTAAATACAAGGTTACGTGGATCCTCATATTTAAGGACTAATTATATGTACTAGTGCAAGCTAGAGAATTTGCCACTGCAACTATCTGGTGGATTCTCCCAGTGGGTCTTCAGTACATTGCTCCCTAACAAGCACCTACTAATATGCACCCATATCTCATATGGTGTTGCTTATAGAATAGAGCAATATCCAACTCTTAGATTTATGCATTGTTAGTACAAGTCTATTTGAATCTTAGACGCCTTCTCATGTAAGATCTTTTGACTTGGAAGATTTAAGATTACAGCTATATAAGACTTATTTCATGATTACCACCCAATGCTTGGCCAAGTCCTACAATATTGTGTGATCTAAAGGCTTCATCTAAATGCCAGTGAAGTAAATATGACCATAAGATGAAGATAACTATATAAAAAACATCATTTAATCATGATTGCATCACAAGTGAAATAGTATACAAGACCAACCTAATTGGCTTGCAAAGCACTATTTTAATAATCTTCCACTTGCCTTAAAGCCAATTCCCCATAGTTTTAAGGCCCATCTTGTCAAGATGTTACTTAAAGATCATTTGTGTTTAGGGGTTTAGACAATAGTTCTATTATATTCTCTTTCGAGGTAACTTTATCCACTTAATTGTTATCTCTATCAATTGATATCATGTATCAAATGATAATGCATTTATAGTGTTTGGATTACAAATGAGATCTTGGCTTAAGTCCTAAATTATTTTCCAAAGACAACTGTAGGCTCGTGTACGCTAGGCATTACATTTAACTTTTGGATGAAGTTTTTATCCAAACACCTTCTTTTGTGGTTTCTAGAACCACAAATTATTTCACCTCGGTGGTATTCTCGACCATGGTGTCTTGTTTGGAACTCTTCCAACTCACCATGCTACCATTAAAGTAAAAACACAAATCTAGAAGTGGATTTTAGGTTATTTACATCATATTAGACACTAAAATCTGAAAACTCCATGAGTTTCAATTTTCCATTGCCGTATACCAAAAACAAGTCCTTAGTCCTTCACAAGTACATAAGAATTATTTTAACAGCTATTTAGTAACATTTACTGGGATTGGATTAGATACAAATAATAACACTTAGGGCATGTGCCAAATCCAATCTTGTACATTAAACAGTATTTGGGAAAGCCTTAGCATCCTCTCTAATCTATCTCTCTAGATACGTATTCCTAATACATAAGATGCTACTCCTAAATCCTTCATGGGGAATTATATAGATAACCATGCTTTAGTATACCCTGACATTTCTCTCTTATTCTCAATGAAAAGAATGTTATTAGGATAAAACACAATAAACTTTATACAAATCCTGCTAGCCTTTTGTACACACAAAGCCAAACGATTTGACTATCTTATCAAAAATGTATGTTTCAAACTCTAAATACTATTTGAGTCCATAAATGGATCTTTTGAGTTTGTAAACCTTTTGCTCACTCCCTTTGGATATAAAACCTTATAGTTGCTCCACATGAATTCCATCCTCAATGTTTCCATTAAGAAAAGTGGTTTTTACATCTATTTTCCATATCTCATAGTCATAATGTGCGACTATGGCAAGTAAAATCCAAATAGACCTAGGTATTGTGAATGGTGCAAAGGATTTCTCAAAATTAATACTGGGTCTTTGAGTGTAACCATTTGCCACTTGTTGCACCTGAAAGGTCATTACATCTCCATTAACTCCTAGCTTTCACTTATAGATCTACTTCCAACCAACAAAAACTATTCCTTCTAATGAATTTGCCAAAGTCCATATTTTATTAGAGTACATGGAGTCCATTTATGACTTTATGGCTTTAAGCCTATGTCCCGAGTTATGTCCAATATAGCTTCTTCATAGGTCTTCAGATCAATATCTAATTAGCCTATTTCATGAAGGAATCTAAATTTTTTGGGTTAATTCTTGATTCGGTTCAACATTCTCAAAGATTGTGTGTAAAGGTCTTTGATATGTACTTGTTTCCACCACTTGTGGCATTTTAATGATCAACTTGAACTTCACCAAGTTCAACAATGACATTTTTTCCATCTAATAGAATTTTGTTCTGCAAAAAAGTGGCATTCCTCGAAACAAACACCTTTTATTTCAAGGGATCATAGAACTAATAACACAAAGACTTTCTTGGGTATCCCACAAACTTGCACAAGGTGGATCTACTATCCAGCTTGTCTTCCACTAACCATTTCACATAGGTAGGAGACCCCCAAACCATTAGATAGTGATAAAAGGGTACTTTGCCATACCACATCTCATACAGTATTTTTGGCACTAACTTTGATGGTGCTACACTTAGTAACTTCACCGCTGTCTTTAAAGTGTATCCCCAAAAAGATAAAGGCATATTGAAAAGCTCATCATGGAACGTATCATATCCAACAAGGTATGATTTCCCTTTTTAGCTACTCCATTATGTTAGAGTGTGCTGAGTAGAGTCCATTAAGAGAGAATCCCATTTTCCTTTAGATAATCCAAGAATATGGAACTTTAGTATTCTTTCCCTTGATCCTATCAAATAGCTTAAACACTAAGCGCCTTTCACATAACACTTTTGTGGACCACAAAATTTTGCATAGATCAAATCCAAAGGACTTGTGGTGCGCTCCATTTGTCCCACAAAAAGAGCTTTGGTCATTTTTCCTTTCAAACAAGACTCACAAGTAGGAAGGCCCCCAATGCCACTAATATTTAGCACTTTGAGAGCTTCTAACTTGATAATCCTATCTTAAAGATACATCCAAGTCTTGCATGTTATAACATGGCATCTTCTTGGATATCTAATTTTCTTACTTTGTTGAAAGTGCATTAGTGAAGATTGAAAATCCAATATGTACAATCCTTTGTTAAGTGTACCATAAGCAACTAAAGAACTCATTATTTAATACCTTTAATCTCCCATTTGATATAAAAGGATTAACTCCTTTGCTATTTGAAATAGGAATTGAAATAATGTTCTAAATGATATACGACACATGATAACAATAATTCAACACATAATTATAACTTATTATACAGCTTTGGTTAAGGCTGCAACTCTTACTCCTTTGCCAAGCTATTGTATTATATCCTCATCACTTAGTTTTATTCTTCTTTGTATTTTTTGTGACAACTTAAAAGGAAAAAAACCACATGTGATGTCATATATCCATGAGGAAGAATTTATCCTTGAATACATTTCAATAAAGTACATACTCTTCTCAAGGGTTGCAAGGTATTCTTCGCAATACTGCTTCCAATGGCCTATTTTAGCAAAGTAGAAACAAGTAAATATCAACTATATCGTCTATAGTCTTCTTAACTCCTCCAGATGCCATTAATGGTTATCTTCCCTTGGAGGAATAACGTTTATTCCTTTTACTTCCTTTCTAGCACCCTTAGGACCTATAGACTTGGAGAAGGAAACAAGTGTCAAAGGTTTGCCTTAATCATGGTAGTCTCTTTCTAGATCAACACTTTGATCAATAAAACTCGACAAGAATGTAAAGATCAAATCCTCATGGAGATCATTGGCCATCACTACGTCCAAGTTGAAAAGCTTCTCCAAACCTAATCATTTTTAGCTCATAGTCAATGATACATGACTTCACATCTATCCTAGCTTGAAAAATCTCTTTTGACAAAATGAACTTTTCATACCTTGTTTGCTTTACAACTTTTGTAAACTATAACCAAGGTATTATTCGTATCTCCTTTAGGCTTTTGAAGTTTGTAGATGCCATAATGACACTAAGGGATGAGACTATCCTAAACTCAACTCGTAAACTTTTCACGTGTCCCTGATCTACTATAATCGCCAAGAGATTGAGAACACTATGATATAGGACCTATATCCATTTCTCAAAAACTAGAATGATTTTGAGGTTAAGTCAATCATGGAAGTTTAGTTTAATTGGTTTATTGGTTTTCAAAATAATGTTGAGTGGAATTTTAGCCATTCTTGAGATTTCACAAATCCTCGAAGGCGAAAAAGAGAATATAAGCAAGTGATTGAATCTTGATATTGAAAACATATTCATGGTCTTTCAAGCTTGTTTTTCTCCCACTATTTTATCAAATCCTTTACACTCAAAAGAATTCGAGAAATCTCATTTCCTAGTGAGAATCAAGGTCTTGAGGACTTGCAAGTAGACGCTATAACTGAGTGTTATCCACAAGCAATTGAAGAGTAAGCAACTTTTGCTAATTGCATCTCATGCAACTTTTGATATATTTTGCCTTACTTTTCATATAGACTTATGTGGCCATATGCCATCTAAATTACTAGGTGTTATGTCAAACCTATCAATCAATGTTTAATTCAAGATGGCCTCTGACATCCCCGTGACGGAGTGCCAATACGTAAGGGTTCTTAAGTGAAAGTTGCATCTCATGCATAGTGTATGCTCATAGCTTTTCTCCTAAGTGGGACCCTCGTGATTAAGTACCATCACATAAAATCGGTAGCACATCATGACATACACTATTGGTAGAAGATATAGATTAATTAAAACTCTTTTAATTTATGTCCATTTTGCCTTAATATTTGAAGCACTTAGACATTCTAAGTAGAGGGTTTTTGCTTACAAAGATGTCATAATTTTATCTTTTTATTTAGGTTTTCTATATCCTAAATTTGCATCTCATTCATAATAGGATATACAAAGCATAAATAAGTAAATGCGCCTAGCATGCTCCCTAGGGTGGGATGACCATGAACCTAACCAAGTGATATACTTAGAGCTATTGGTGCATCACTCAGTTGATTTTAAGTAGCTTGATTAAGCTTAGCTATTACATAAGTGTATCCCATACATTCATGGGACTTCAAACCTCCATGGATTTTCTTTGCTTCTTGCAACTTTTATTAGAGAAAGAAAACCTTGCTCTTAGTGATTCCGCTCTCATAATTTTTTACAAAGTAGAACAAAGTGGCAAGCAAGCCCCATTTAATAGAACCCATTTTAACAACTTGAAATAAATAAAATAGATATTAAGAAAGTCATGATCAACCTTGTTCACTCATCATTCTTTCAATAATTAAATAAACAATAAATAAATCAAGAATTAACATTCAATTCCAACAATTAAATGCTATCTCAAAAATAATTAATTGGCCAATCAAAAATAAGTATAACCATTACGCATCTCATTTTTGCAACAATTGGAGATCAACTTTAACAAGATTTAAGAAGTAATCAAAAATGTCAAATAGAATTTTGAGAACTTGCACAACACTTATGCATCTATCTAGCATGATTTGAATCAATTTTGGTCACTTAAAGAACACAAAAATGAGCTCAAAACTCATCCCAACCAAAACTAGCCACCGCTACCTGGGTGTGCACATGGTTGGGTGGCAGTTGCACCCGCTGCCTTGCCTGTGTGCTACCATAGTGCGGCAGCACCTCTGTTTTGGGTTGAGACTAAGTCAAGCCATTTATTTCTTAACTTTTGAGCACCAAATTGTTTAGGTCACTTCCTAAACATCACATCATACATTATAGATGAAATTCCAAATTAAATTAAAATACCTTTTAAAAATAAAATTTCAAGTGCTTAAACATGCTTCAAAAATAAAGTTAAAGTGAGAATCACATTTTTCCAAAAATCTCCTATTAAATCCAATCTAATTGGATCCAAAAATGACTAAAACATCTTAAGGCCAAATTTAACATGCTATATCAACACATAACATCAACAAATGCCAAATCAACATTCAACGTTAGAAGTTACAAATTAAAACATACTATTAACACTTAAAACACATATCAACATGCTTTCAATTCATCAATCAAGGAACTAAACACAACATCATCCAAACACTCCAATCCATCATATGAATTGAGAATTTGGTGATTTTGATCAATTTATCACATGAATCAATCAATCAAAAATCTAAATTATAGCATGAATTAGGCTCTAATACCACTTGAAGGCATATGTAGCACTAAGATCCAATAATCAAAACTTTAGAAACTAAAAATAACTAGGTTACACATGTCCCCAAGGATCTAAACGTGCCATTGGTTTAGATTTGGTTGGGAAAATACCTTGATTTTTAGAAAACCAACGAAAGGTGGAAAAAGATCTCAACTCCTTGAATCTATCTTCCAACACCATAGCAAAATCCAATCAGCTTTTGACTAAGAAAATGAACTCTAATTTGGGTGAAACTTGTATCAAAAGATCACTGACTCCTTGATGTATCTTTAGTCCAACAATTAGCTCAATAAGAACTCGAAAAGACCTCCAAAGGTCATTGCAAGGTTACTACTAGAAACTAGATCGCACAACAACAGCTCAGCGGTTTGGATGTAACTTTTGCCCAATCCAAACTCCTCCAAAAATTCTGAAAATTTTAAAGCACGTTGTCAAATCATTGATGAAGAAAATAGAAAAAATCTTGCTGAAAAATCTAACGGAAACATCCTAGAAAGATTCACCAAATTCGCTGCCCTTATAGTGGATCTCCAAAGGCTAGCAATCCAATTATCTTGCCTCTAATGTTATGATCCATACGCTAATGCTAGATCCTAATCTTTTTAATGTCATCCAAAAAACAAGAAAGATATTTGCAGAGATAAAGGCTGATTCTTAACATGGAGCATGACTGGTTGACCCTCATTCCCTATATATCAATATATAGAGTGAGGATGGTATGATGCCAAGGTGGCATCTTACCTTCCTCAAGGGTGACTGCCAACTTGCCTTGCAAGTTGGCAAGTTGCAATTCAAATGTGAAATTCAATTTTGTGTGCATTTTAATTTCATTTGGAATCTCATCTCAAATTAATTAAAATGACACATCAAATGAACCTTTCATTTAAGTTTTTCCACCACAATAGATTTCTCTCATTAATTAAATTAAGCACTTTAATTTAATTAATTGACTATTGACTTAACTCTTAAGTCAATTAGCTTAACTCTTTAAGCTTGTCATAGTTAACTCTTTAAGCTAACCTAACCAATTGATGATCATGTGACACTGAATAATTAACTAAATTATTAGTCTAATTTAACTTCTTAAATTAGTTGATCAACTTAACAATTAAATTGATCAAGCCAAAAATGACCTTAATTTTCTCCAACCTCAAAATCAATCCACAAGGTGTAATTTTCTAACTATTAGAAAAATTGCTTCATCATGTAGGAAATGCAATTAGCTTTTATGTGTGGCCTTTTAGATTCTATCATCATTGGACATGAGCTCACAACTCTTATGACTTTGAAATATCAATTATTCATTGTAGTTTAAACTCCTTTAAACTAATCGGCTTAATTTAATTAATCGTATTAATTGAAGAGTACCCAATCTCTATGGTTGATGTTCAACCTCAAGCACATAGAGCCCAACTAGTTTGGCCAAAATGAATGCTTTTAGAGAACCATTCTAGCTCTATGTGTACCATGTAAATGCAGTCCTTCCATCTCCTATCTCCTAAAAATAGCATCGGACAAAATATTTGCCAATTACCTAATAGCCTCGATATTATGTTTTTGTTCCTAATTTTCAATTTCGACTTATGACTTCTTCTTTGAAAAACTCCTTTTCCAAATTATCATACTACTTTCAACAAGGACTCCTTAGAATTGATCATTATAGAATACATACGTGAGGCACTCACCTTTCACAAAGATGAGGAGTTGGATTCCATCTTAGTTCTCATAAATCTCCATATCTAGCAACTCATGTCCAATCACCACCTGAATGGTCTATTAGTTAACCAAGGAGGAGTTAAAGTATGAAGACCAAACACAAGGTTATCAAGGATCCTCAAGTCAAAGGACAAATTATGTGCACTAGTGCAAGTTGGAGAACTTGCCACTATGGCTATCTAGTGGATTCTCTAAGCAAGTCTTCAGTACCTTATTCCGTAACAAGTACCCACTAACATGCACCCAAATCTCTTGTGGCATTGCTCATGGAATGAAGCAATATCCAACTCTTGGATTTATACATCATTAGTGTAAATCTATCCAAATCTTAGATGCATTATCTCATAAGATCCTATGACTTGGAAGATTTAAGATTACAACCGTGTAAAACTTTTCCATGATCACCACCTAATGTATGACCAAGTCTCGTAGTCTTATGTGATCTATGGGCTTTATCTAAATGCCTTCAAAGTAAATATATTCGTAAGATGAAGATGGTCATATAAAGAATATCATTCAATTAAAATTGTTTCACAAGTGAAAAAGTTTACATTGCCAATCTAATTGGCTTGTGGGGTACTATTCCAACAATCTCCCACTTGCCCTAAAGATAATTCACCATAGTATTAAGGCCCATCTTCTCAAGATATCTCTCAAAGACCATTAGTGTTTAAAGGTTTAAACAATAGTTCTACTATAATCTCTTTTGAGGCAAAAACTTTGTCCAAGAATTGGATGTGGTGCCTAATATATCTAAGCTTGTGGTTGTCTTCTGTGACAATAACAGTACGATTGCACAAGCAAGGGAACCAAGATTGCATTAGTGATCCAAGCACATTTTGACCCATTATCATTTGATATATGATACCATTTGATAGAGATGACATCTGAGTGGAATGGATTGCCCTAGAAAAGAATATAGCAGAACTACTGTTCAAACCCTTATTGCAGAAAGTCTTTGAAAAACATCTTATAAAGATAGGTTTTAAAACTATGAGGAATTGGCTTTAGGAAAAGTGGGAGATTATTGGAATAGTTCCCCACAAGCTAATAACATTGGTAAATAAACTATTTCACTTGTGATAGAATTTTGATTTAATAATATTTTTTATAAATGGCCATATTCATCTTATGCTTATATTACTTCACTGGCATATAATTGAAGCACTTAGATCACACAAGATTATTGGACTTGATAATGCACTAGGTGGAGATCATGGAATAAATCTTACATGATCGTGAACGTTAGTATCCCAAGTCATAGAATCTTATGAAATAGGACATCTAAGATTCAAATGGACTTGCACTAATGATGCATAGTCTAATGGTAGGATGTTGCTTCATTCCATGAGCAAACCGTATGAGATATAGGTGCATGTCAGTGGGTGCTTATTAGAGAACAATGTACTAGAGACCTGCTAAGAGAACTTACATGATAACCATAGGGCATGTCGGTAATAGCTAGTTCTCCAGCCTACAGAAGTGCATATAATTAGTCCTTTGACTCCTTTTTTGGCAATTTAGTGAGCGTCCCAATAGTGATTGGAATGTGCTACTTAGATATGAAGGTTTATGAGATCCAAGATAGGATCTAACTCTTTGTCTTTGTGAAGGGAGAATGCATTTCCTATGCATTCTATGTAATTGATTCCAAGGAGTCCTTGGCCAAAGTAGTGTGATAATTTGGAAAATAGTTTTCCAAAGATGAGGTCACAAACTAGAATCGTACATTGAGAATAAATTCATAATATCGAACCTATTAGGGAGCTGACAAATATCTTACCTTAGGCCTCTTTCATAGAGATAGGAGATAGAAAGACCATATTTGTATAGTACATGTAGAGTAGGAATGGTTCACCAAAAGATTCATTCGGCTAATTATTGGGCCCCATGGGCTTGAGATTGGACATCGACCATGAAGATTGGGTACTCTCCAATTAATAGAGAATATCTAAATTGAATCAGTTAGCTTAAACTAACGTGAATATATAATATTCTAAAGTTACAAAGGTTGTGAGCCCATGACCAGTGAGCGGTAAAACATAATGGGTCACACACAAAAGTCAATCAACAATCTTAAATGTTCAAGGGAATTTTTTAAGTGTTAGAAGAATTCTAAAGCGATTGAAAATTAAGGGAATCAATTGACACAAATTTTAGTCATTTCAGCTTGATCAATTTAATTGTTAAATTGACTAATTAATTTAATGAGTTAAATTAAGACTAATTAAATTAAGTGTTAATTTAATTTGGTGCCATATGACTATCAATTGGTTAAGTTAAACTTAAAGAGTTAAATTAACAAAACTAGCTTAAAGAGTTAAGTTAGTTGACTTAAAGGTTAAGTCAAGGTTTAATTAAATTGAAGTGTTTATTTTAATTTAAAACAAAGAAATGATTTTGGAGGGAGAATTCAAATGAAATGTTTTTTTGGAATGAAATTAGAATTTATTTGGTAGACATTTCATAAGATGAAAGATAGATTCCAAATGAAATTCAAATTCACCTAGGTGGCATACCTAGGTGGCGCCCCCTACCATGAGAAAGGTGTGATGCCACCTTGGCATTACACCATCCTCCCTTTATATATAGATACAGAGAGGGGCTAGCCAAGCTAATCACACATTTTGTGCATCTAAACGTTAGACCCCAAATTTCCCTCCAAAAGTGATTCTCTCATGAGTTGAGGCTGAAAGAGGTGTAATGCTAAGGATCTAATTTAAAACATTTAAAAATTGAAATCTAAATTTGATTACACCAATACAAGGATCTAAATCATACTTATATAATGGATTATGGTCAGATTGTTACCTTTTAAAACCAAAACTTGAAGTAGTGCTTCATTTCCTGAAAGTACACTTCTCATAGCGCAGCAAAGTGTGAACAACTTTTGATCAGGAAAATAACCTTAGATTCAAGCTAATTCTTGACCAAAGGTTCTCCAACTCAATGTAGAATGTCCAAATAAAATTTCATCATCAAATGCCTTTGGAAAAACCTCAAACAAAATCCAGAAATGTACTACTAAAGCTGAGGATCACCAAAGCAAGCAATCCAAAATTCGTCTCGCCTCTAATGCCGAAGTCCACACACCAATGGACAATCCTTTTCTTCTTAATTCAGCTGGAAAAACTAAGAATAAAAAGAGCTTGGTTGAAGACCAAAAATGGTGAGGTAGGTGGAAAAGAGAGTGAAGCCTCAACATATGAGAGAATCACTCTTGGAGGGAATTTTGGATCAAACTTTTAGATGCACAAAATGTGTGAATGTTTCTTAGTTTTGGTCGCCCTCTCTCTATGTTTATATATAGATGGAGAATGGTGTGATACCAAGGTAGCATTACACCTTTCTTAAGGTGGGAGCGCTACCTAAGCATGCCAACTTACAAGCGCCTTGCAAGTTGCATGTTAATTTGTGTGAATTTGAATTTCGTTTGGAAACTACATTTCATCTTATGAAATGTCTACCAAATATATTCTAATTCTACTCTAAAACAACGTTTCATTTGAATTCTCCCTCCAAAATCAATTCTTCATTTCAATTAAATTAAACACTTTAATTTAATTAAACTTTAACTTAACCTTTAATTCAACTAGCTTAACTTTTTAAGTTAGGTATTTGTTAACTTCATTCGTCAAGTTAATTTGACCAATTTGAAGAAGATGTAGTGCTAAGGATCCAATATAAAATATTTAAAAAATGAAATCTAACTTATATTACAGCATTCCAAGGATCTAAATCATGCCGATATAATAGATTAAGATCATATTGTTACCTCTTAAGCAAAATCCTACCAAAACGTGAAGTTGTGCTTCTTTTCCTGAAAGTAGACTGCCTTGGGCGCCAAAAGGTGTGACCAACTTTTGATCTAGCAAATCACCTCAGAATTAAGTCAAATATAGACCCAAATTTCACCAACTCAATGGCGAATGTGCAGTTAAAATTTCAGTACCAAAATCCTTTGGAAAGACCTCAAAGAGAATCCAGAAATACTCTACTGGAGTAGAGGGTCACCAAAGCAAGCAATCCAAAATTCATCTTGCCTTTAATGCAAAAGTCCACATACCAATGGAAAATCCTTTTCTCCTTAAGTCAGATGGAAAAACTAAGAAGAAGTAGAGCTTAGTTGAAAGCTGAAAATGGTGAGGGAGGTGAAGAAGAGAGTGAAGCCTCAACATATGAGAGAATCACTTTTGGAGGGAATTTTGAATCTAACTTTTAGATGTGCAAAATGTGTGAATCATATTCAGCTGGTGGCCTTCCCCTCTATATCAATATATAGAGGGAGGATGGTATGATACCAAGGTGGAATCACACTTCCTCAAGGTGGGGGCACCACCTAAGCATGCCAACTTGCAAGCATCTTGTAAATTGCATGTTAATTTGTGTGAATTTGAATTTTATTTGGAATCTACATTTCATCTCATGAAATGTCTACCAAATAAATTCTAATTGCACTCCAAATGAACATTTCATTTGAATTCTCCCTCCAAAATTATATTTTCATTTTAATTAAATTAAACACTTTAATTTAATTAAACTTTGAATTAACCTTTAAGTCAACTAGCTTAACTCTTTAAGCTAGGTTTTTGTTAACTTAACACTTTAAGTTAACTTGATCAATTGACAATCATGTGTTACCAAATTAAATTAATGCTTAATTTAATTGATCTTAATTTAACTCATTAAATTATTTATATCAATTTAACAATTAAATTAATCAAGCTGATATGACTAAAAATTGTTCAACCAATTCCCTCAATTTTCAGCCACCTTGGAATTCTTCCAACACTTAGAAAATTTCCCTTAATATTTAGGATTACCGATTAGATTTTGTGTGTGACCCATTAGGTTTTACCACTCATTGGACATGTGCTCACAATCTTTGTGGTTTTAGAATATCACATATATTTATGTTAGTTTAAAATCCTTTAAACTGACCAACTCAATTCAATTAACCTCTATTAATTGAAAAGAACCTAATCTCCATGGTTGATGTCCAACTTCATGCCCATGGAGCCCAATAATTGACCAAATGATGTTTTTGGTGAACTATTCTAGCTATATGTATACCATGCAAATACGATTTTTCCATCTCCTATATCTATAAAATAGGCCTAGGGTAAGATATTTGTTAGCTTCCTAATAGCTTCAACACTATGCATCTATTCTTAATGTTTGATTTTGATTTTTGACCTCATTATTGGAAAACCCCTTTTCAAAATTGTCATACTGCCTTGGCCAAGGACTCCTTGGAATCAATCATCATAGAACACAGAGAAGATACACTCACCCTTCACAAAAATGAGGAGTCGAATCCTATCTTAGATCTCATAAGCCTCCATGTCTAGGTAACTCATACATAATCACTACTAGAATTCCCACTAAGTGGCCAATATGGAGTAAAAGCATGAGGACCTAAACACAAGGATACAATGGAACCTCAAGTCAAAGGACAAATTATATACACTAGCATAAGTTGAAAAACTAGCCACTATTGACTTGTCGCTATAGCTATCTAATGGATTCTTCGGACAGGTTTTTGGTGCTTTATTCTCTAACAAACACCCACTAACATGCATCTATATCACATGCAGTTTGCTCATGGAATAGAGCAACATCCAACCATTGGATTATGCATCGCTAGTGCAAGTCTACCTAAATCTTAGCTGCCTTGTCTCATAATATTTTATAACTTGAGATATTTAAGATCACTATCGTGTAAGATTTATTCCATGATCACCACCTAGTGCATGACCTAGTCCCATTGTCTTGTGTGATCTAAAGGCTTCAATCATATGCCAGTAAAGTTTTACAAGCATAAGATGAAGATGGCCATTTTGAAGAAATATCATTCAATCCAGATTGTATCACAAGTGAAATAGTTTACGTGCCAATCTTATTAGCTTGTAGAGTACTATTCCAACAATCTCCCACTTGCCCTAAAGCCAATTCTCCAAACTCTTAAGGCCCATCTTCATAAGATGTTCTTTAAAGACCTTTTGTGATAAGGGTGAAGATAGTGATTCTACTATATTCTCTTTTAAGGCAACTTTATCCACTCAGTTGTCATTTCTATCAATTGATATCACATATCAAATGGAATCGCATTTATGGTGTTTAGATCACTGGTGAGATCTTAGCATAAGTCCTAAGCTATCTTCCAAAGATACTAGGCACCACATCCAACTATTGGATGAGGTTGCTAGCCAGATACCTTCCTTTGCAGTTTACAAAACCACAAATTATTTCACCTTAGTGGTGTAATCAGCTGTGGTGACTAGTTTGGAACTCTTCCAACTCATCGTGCTAGCATTGAGGCAAAATATAAATTCAGAAATAGATTTTAGGTCATCTCCTTTTGATTGGAAACTTGAATATGAAAACCCCTTGAGTTTTAATTCTCCATTACATATGCTAAAAATAATCCTTTAGTCCTTCTTAAGTACTTAAGAATCATTTTTATGGCCATCTAGTGACTCTCACCGATATTGAAGTTGAACTTTCTCATAACACTTAGAGCATGTGCCACATCTGGTCTAGTACATTAAACTGTATGTAATATGCTCCTTACGACGGATGCATAAGGTATCTGGGACATCTTTTATCTCTCAGTCTCAATCTTAGACTTAGAGAGACAAATACCATATCCCAAGGGAAGAAATCTTTTCTTGGATTTCTCCATACTAAATTGCTTTAGTATTTTGTTAATATATTGAGTTTGGGATAGCCCCAACATCCCCTTCAATCTATCTCTATAGATATATATTCCGAATACGTAGAATACGTTTCCTAAATTCTTCATGGAAAATTGAGTAGATAGTCATGTTTTAGTACACTCTAGCATGTCTATCTCATTCCAAATCAGAATGATGTAATTGGCATAAGACACAATAAACTATATACTACTCCTACTAGCCCTTTATACACACATTTTTGACAAAGTTAAACAATTTGACTTTCTAATCAAAACGTATGTTCTAAGTTTGAAATGCTTACTTGAGTCCATAAATAGATATCTAGAGTTTGCAAACCTTTTTCTCATTCCCTATAGATGTAAAACTTTGTGGTTGCTCTATATACATTTCTTTCTTCAATGTTTCCATTGAGGAAAACAATTTTCACATCTATTTTCCATATCTCATAGTCATAATATGTAACTATGGCAAATAGAATCTAAATGGACATAGGCATTGCAACCAGTGAAAAAGGTTTTCTCAAAATCATTACCGGGTCTTTGAGTATAACCTTTTGCCACTAGTTGTGCTTCAAAGATTGTAATCTCTCCATCAACTCCTAGCTTTCACTTATAGATCTACTTGCAACCAACAAAAATGATTCCCTTCGATGGATCTGCCAAAGTCTATACTTTGTTAGAGTACATGGAGTTCATTTTAGATCTCATGGCATAAAGCTAATATCCCAAGTCTATGTCCAACATAGCTTCCTCATAGGTCTTCAGATCTATATCCGATTGGCCCATCTCATGAAAAAATCTGAATCTTTTAGGTTGCTTCTTGATTCAATCCAACCTTTTTGGTAATTGAGTGTAAAACTCTTTGATGCTAATTTGTTTATACTGTTTGTTGAATTTTGTTGATCATCTTGAACTTTATCAAGTTCAACAACAACACCATTTTTATCTAATAGAAATTCCCTTTCCAAAAAGATGACATTTCTCAAGAAAAACACCTTTTGTTTCGAGGGATCATAAAAATAATAATAACTTATAGACTCTCTTAAATATCCCACAAACTTTCACGAGATGGGTAGACTATCCAACGTGTCTCCCACTAATCTCTTCACATATGTAAGAGACCCCTAAACTTTTAATAATGGTAAGAGGGTGCTTTACTATACCACATCTAGTCTTTAGCATGGCCTTTGAGGGTACTACATTTAATAACCACATGGCTGTTTGTAAGGCATATCCTTAAAAAGATATAGACAAATAAAAGAAGCTCATCATGGAACATACCATGTCTAACAAGGCACAGTTTCTCCTCTTAGCTACCCTTTAGAGTTGGGGTATGCTGGCTGAAGTCCATTTTGAGAGAGAATCCTATTCTTTTTAGATAATCCAAGAATTTGGTACTTAACTATTCTCCTCCTCGATCTAATTGAAGAGTTTGAATACTAAGTCCTTTTTATTTTTCTACTCACACCTATACTCTGTAAACCTTTCAAAGGCTTCAAACTTGTATTTTATAAGATACACATATCCGAACCGAGCATGATCATCGGTGAAGGTGACGAAATAAAAATAACCTCCTAGTGCACTAACTCTCAGTAGACTACACACATTCATATGGATCAAATCCAAAGGACTTATGCTAAGCCTTGGTCATTTTTCCCTTCAAACAAAGCTCACAAGTTGAAAGTTCCTCAATGCCACTAACATTTAATATTTTAAGAGCTTCTATCTTGTTCATCCTATTTTTAGAGATATGCCCAAGTTTTGCATGCCATAAAATGGCATTTTTTTTAATATCAAATTTTCACTTGATTGAATGTGCATTAGTGATGGCTGAGAATCCAAAAATGTATAATCCTTTGTTAAGTGTACTATAAGCAACTAAAGAACTAATTTCTTTAATGCCTTCAATCTCCTATTTGATATAAAAGGATCAAATCCTTCACTATCCATAATGGGAATTGAAATATTAACCTCAATAATATATGATACATGATAATAACGGTTCAATACAAGTATGGAGTTCCCTACGTCTAATTTATTCTATGCCTTTAACTTTTTCCCTTACTCTTACTCCTTAACCAATGCAATAGATCATATCCCCATCTCTAAGTTTTATTGTTCCTTCTATTCTTTGTAACAAATTACCAAGATAAGAACCATATACAATATCATATATCCATGAGAAAGAACATATCCCTAAATGCACTTTAATAAATCACATACCCTTCTCGTTCCAAGGTATTTGTTGCAATACCATTTCCAATAGCCTATCTTGCCAAAGTAGAAACAAGTAATATTGATTTTGTCCTTTATAATCTTCTTGATCCTTCTAATGCCTTTAATAGGTGCTTTCCCTTAGAGAAAGAACTTTTCCTCCTTTTACATCTATTTCTAGTATCCCTAGGGCCCATAGATTTGGAGGAAGAAACAAGTGTCAAAGGTTTGTCCTTGTCATGGTAGTCTCTTTTAAATCAACACTTTGATCAATAAAACTCGGTAAGGATGTGAGGATCAAATCCTCCTATAGATCATTGTCCATTACTACGTCCAAGTTGAGAAGCTACTTTAAGCATAATCATCTTTAGATTGTAGTTGATAACGCATGAATTCCCATACATCCTAGCTTGAAAATTTTCCTTTGATAATATAAATTTCTCATACCTAGTTTGCTTTACAACTCTTGTAAACTTAAACCAAAGTATTATTCATGTGTCTTTAAGATTTTAAAGTTTGTAGATGAGACAATGGGATAGGATGATCCTTAATCCAATTCATTAACTTCTCATATGTCTCTCAATCAATGTTAGTCCCATGGGATGAGGAGTATGTTAGAATAGTATCCTGCAAGCTAATAAGATTAGCCTTGTAAACTATTTCACTCGTGGTATAATTTTGATTGAATGATATTCTTGATATGGCCATCTTCATCTTATACTTTGTTTCATTTCACTAGCATTTGGATAAAGCCTTTAAGATCACCTATGACTACAAGACTTGGTTTGGTGACCACAAAATAAGTCTCACATGATCATGATCTTAAATCTTTCAAATCATAGGATCTTATGAGATGGGGTATCTAAGATCTACATAAATTTGTACTAATGATACATAAATCCAAGGGTTGGGGATTGCACCATTCCATAAGCAACTGTATAGATGTGGGTGCTTGTTAGAGAAAAAAGCATTAAAAACCCACTGGAGAATCCAATAGATAGTCATAGTAGCAATTTGGTAGTGGCTAGTTCTCCTACTTACGCTAGTGCATATTATTAGTCCTTTGACCTGAGGATCCATGATAACTTTATGTCTGATCTTCATGCTTTGATTTATCCTTAACCACCTAGTAGGTCTTTTAGGTTGAGATTGAGTATGAACCACTTGATATGGAGGTTTATGAGATCTAAGATAGAATTTGACTCCATGCTGTTGTGAAGGGCAAGTACATCTCCTTGTGCAAAGTGGTGTGACAATTTAGAAAATGAGTTTTTCAAAGGTGAGGTCACACCATAAAGATTGAATATTAAGAATAGAGATATAGTATTGAGGCTATTAAGGAGCCGACAAATATCTTGCCTAAGGTTTCTTTTGGGAGATAGGAGGTAAAAGCACCATATTTGCATGGCATGTGTAAAGCAATGATGGTTTCCTAGAATATTCATTTTGGCCAATTAGTTGGGCTCCATAGGCTTGAGGTTGGATACCAACTATGGAGATTGTGTACTCGTCAATTAATGAGATTAATTAAGTTGAGTTGACTAGTAAAAAGGAGTTTTAAACTAGAATGAATATAAAATATTCAAGAGTCACAAAGAGTTGAGAGCCTATATTCAATGAATGGTAGAACTTATTGGGTCACATACAAATTCAATGAGCTTCCTAATTAATGGAGAGAATTTTCTAAAGAGTTAGAAAAAGATGTTCCCTAGCAGACCAATTTTTTGGGCCAATTTTGAGGGTCAATTTTAGCTTGATTGATTTAAATGTTAAATTAATCAACTAATTTAAGAGTTGAATTAGACAAATAATTTAAGAGTTAATCTTTTGGAGCCAATATGACCATCAATTGGTCAAGTTAGCTTAAAGAGTTAAGTTAATGAATTTAGCTTAACGAGTTATGCTAGTTTAATTTAAAGAGTTAAGTCAAAGGAAAATTAAATTAAAGAGTTTAATTTGATTAATTAAGGAAGAATGAATTTTAGAGAGAAGACTCAAATGAGATTTGAGATGGCACCTTAATTAATTTTAAATGAGATTCCAAATGTAATTAAGATGTAAATGAAATTTAAATAAGATTTGGATTCAAATTTTACCACCTAAGCAACCCCACTTGGTCACCCCCCCTCCCTCATGTATTGTATGATGCCAACTTGGCATCATATATTTTCAGCCTCTATAGAGAGGAGGTCATGAATATCACATTTGGTGTGAAGAATTAGATTCTTTATTTCCCTCTAAAACATTTGCAAGCTATCATTTCATGTGTTGAAGGATAAGCTTATTTCTTTATCTTCCTACAATAAATTTGGCCTGCATCATCACTAGATCTTTGGTCTTATTCCAACTAAAATACTAGAGATCTGGGAAGATCTCATTGGTGTGTGGACCTTTTCAATCGAGGCAAGGTGTGTGACTTGCTCAATTTCTGGAAATTCATCTATGCGAAGTCCTACTTTGAGATTTTCTCCAAGATGTTCCAGATGGCCAATAGATATGAAATTTTAATTAGAAGTTATAAAAGGTATTGGCTATATCTAATGATTTTTTTAGAATTTTTGGAGGTGATTTAATAGGGCAATCATCACAATTTTCTTGTTGCACCACTAGCAAACATATTTTGTAATCAGTGAAGTGTTCGCTTGATTCTCCTTGGATTTTTTCATCAAGGTAATCCTCTATCTAAATCTAAATCATAGGCATGATTAGATCCTTGATTTGCATGTAGGCACTAGCCACTTTCATGTTTTGAAGTTTTGATATTAGATCCTTGTGCCTTACTAGTCTTCAAGTGGTATTAGAGCCATAATTATGCTTAGATTTAGATTTTATTCAGTTGATTGATTCACATGATGGATTAATCTAGATCACCATATTCTAGATTCAATTGATGGATTGAAGAATTTGGTTGAAATGTGTGTGGCTCATTGATTGATAAATTAAAAGCTTGCTATTATGTGTTTGAAGTGTTAATTCATGTAGTTAGTATGTTTTTAATTCATAGTGATTAATATTGAATGTTGATTTGGCATTAATTGATGTTATATGTTTATATAGAATGCTATAATATAGCTGAAAAATTTTTGGTCATTTTTGGATCTAGTTGGATTGGAGTTTGGTTGGAGATTTTTAGAGAATTTGATTCTCACTTAGATTTGAATTTTTGAAGCATGTTTGAGAACTTTAATTTCCAATTTTTGAAATAAGTTTTAGATCTATAAATTGGTCCATAATGTGTGATTTGATGTTTAGAACGTGTTCTATAATTTGTGATGCACAAAAGTTGAGCTAAAAATCGGCTTGACTAGCCTTTGATCCCAAAACAGGGGCTATCACTCAATTTTGTGCAAGCTGCCAGGGCAGTAGTTACCTAGTAGCATGCTCAGCTCAGATAGAAACCATAAGTTGAGGGTTGGACAGGTATTGAGCCATTTTTTTGGCTCCTTAAGTGGCTAAAAATGATGTTAAATCATATGTTATGGATGCACAAATGTTGTGCTAGTCCTCAAAATGATCTTTGACATTTTCGTTTCTTTTTAAAACTTGTCAAAGTTAATCTCCAACTTGTGGCATAAATGTTATGCTTGGTTCAATTATTTTTTTATGAGATAAGCATTTAATTGTTAATTCTAGATTTATTTATTGCTCATTTAATTGTCGAATGAATGATGAATGAATGGGGATGATCATGAGCCTTTAAAATTAAATTTGTTTTAACCTCAAAAATCGTTCTAGATTCCTATAAGCGAATATAGGTCCCATATCATGGTACTCCTAATCCTTTTGGGATTAATGTAGATCTAAAGACACATGAAAAGTTCATGAATTAGACTTAGGATCGTCCTATCCCTTAGTCTTATAATAGCATCTACAAACTTTAAAAATCTCAAGGACACATGAATTGTACCTTGGTTAAAGTTTACAAAGAGTTGTAATGCAAACGAGGTATGAGACGTTTATGTTGTCAAAGGAGACTTTTCAAGCTAAGATGAATGTGAAGTTGTGTAATCAACTACAGTTTAAAGTTGATTAAGCTTGGAAAAGCTTTTTGACTCAGACATAGTGATGGACAATGATCTCCATAAGGATTTGATCCTCCAACCTTGCCAAGTATTATTGATCAAAGTGTTGATTTAGAAGAAGACTACTATGATAAGAGCAAACTTTTGACACTTGTTTCCTCCTCCAAGTCTATGGGCTCTAGGGATGCTAGAAAGGGACGTAAAAGAAAGAAATATTCTTCCTCAAAGGGCAAACAACTATCTAAGGAATCTGGAGGAGTCTAGAAGATTATAGAGGAAATAGTCGATATTATTTGTTTCTACTTGGGCAAAATAGGCCATTGGAAGCACTATTGCAAGAAATGCCTCTGAACCCTTAAGAAAGGGATGTACTTTACTGAGGTGCATTTAGGATGAATTCTTCTTCATGGATATATGATGTAACATGTGGTTCTTTTCTTTGTAAGCTATTACAAAAGAATAGAAAGAAGAATAGAATTAAGTGATGTGGATATGATCCACCACTTTGGCAAAAGAGCAAGAGTTATGTCCAAAGTTGAAGGCGTACAATAAATTAAACTTAGAGAACTCCATACTTGTATTGGACCTTTGTCATATAGTACCATATATTGTTAAAAACATTATTTCAATTTTTTTTTTTAGATAGAGAAGGATTTGATCCTTCTACCTCAAATGGGAGATTGAAAACATTGAAGAATGAGTTCTTTAGTTGCTTGTGGTACAATTAACAAAGGATCAACCATATTAGATTCTCAACCATCACTAATGCACTCTTAACTAAGTAAGAAATTAGATATCCAAGATAATGCCATGATGCGGCATACAAGACTTGGTCATATGTCCAAAATTAGGATGAACAAATTAGAAGCTCTCAAAGCACTAAACATTAGTGGCATTGAAGACCTTCCTATTTGTGAATCTTTTTTGAAGGGATAAATTACCAAAGTTCCATTGTAAGACAAATGGAGTGCTCTACAAATCCTTTGGATTTGATCTATATGGATGTTTGTGGACCACTAAGAGTTAGTGAGATATTTGTGGACTACTAAGAGTTAGTGAGATAGGAGATTATTCTTACTTTATTGCTTTCATCGATGATAATAGTCGGTTTGGACAAATGTATCTTATGAAGTACAAGTTCGAGGCCTTTGAAAAGTTCAAAGAGTATAAAAATAAAGTAGAAAAACAAAAAGGACTTAGTATTAAAGCCCTTCAAATGGATCAAGAGGAAAAATACGTAAGTACCATATTCTTAGATTATCAAAGGAAGAATGAAATTCTCTCTCAATAGACTCCACCTAGCATATCCCAACACAATGGAGTAGCCGAGAGAAGATACCATACTTTGTTGGATAAGGTACAATCCATAATGAGCTTCTTTGATGTGACTATATCATTTTGAGGATATGTCTTTATGACAATAGCGAAGTTACTACGAATAATACCTTTAAAATCAGTGCCAAAAACACCATATGAGATATAGCATGGCACAACACTCTCTTACCACTATCTAAAGGTTTGGGAATCAAGTTCATGGGATACCCAAGAGAGTCTATAGGTTATTACTTCTATGATCCCTCTGAACAATATGTGTTCATTTTGAGGAATGCCGCCTTTTTGAAAAAGAAATTTCTATAAAATAGAAAAGGTGTTATAATTGAACTTGGTGAAGTTCAAGACAATCAATAAATGCCACAAGTGGTAGAAATAAATAAATATCACAAAGCCTTACACACAATCTCTAAAAAGGTTAGTCTAGATTAAGAAGTAACTTGAAGAGTTTAGATTTCTTCATGAGATGGTCAATCGGATAGAGATCCAAAGACCTATTAGGAAGCTATGTTGCACATAGACTCGAGACATTAGCTTCAAGCTATGAGATCTTAAATGAACTCTATGTACTCAAACAAAGTATGGACTTTGGTAGATCTACCAAAGGGAATAGTTCTCATTGGTTGCAAGTGGATTTGTAAGCAAAAGCTTGGGATAGATGGAGAAGTGGTGACTTTTAAGGCGTGACTAGTGGAAAAGGGTTACACTCAAAGATTCGGTATTGATTTCAAGAAAACCTTTTCACTGGTCACTATGCCTAAGTGCATTCAGATTCTACTTGCCATTGCTACATATTATAACTATGAGATATGGCAAATAGATGTGAAAACCACTTTTCCTAATGGTGACATTGAAGAAGAAATTTATATGGAGCAACCAAAAGGTTTTATATCCAAACAGAATGAGCAAAAAGTTTGGAAACTCCGGAGATCCATTTATGGGCTTTGATTGGCATCCCAAACTTGGAACATATATTTTTGATAAGATAGTTAAATTATTTCACTTTGTCAAAAAGGTGTATGAACCTTGTGTGTACTAGTAGGCTAGTGGAAGTAGTATATAGTTTATTGTACTTTATGTCAATGACATCTTTCTCATTGGGAATAAGGTAGGAATGATAGAGTTTACTAAAGTGTGCTTATCTACACAATTCTCCATAATGAATTTAGGATGAGCATCCTATGTATTGGGAATACATATCTATAGAGATAGATCGAGAAGGATGCTAAGGCTTTTTCGAATCCTGTACATTGAATAGAATACTAAAGAGGTTTAGTGTGGAAAAATCCAAGAGGGGATTCCTTCTTTTTAGATGTGATCTTTGTCTCTCCAAGTTTATGGCCCTTTAGATTGTCAATAAGAAACACAAAATGTCCCACATACCTTATACATCCACTACATAAAGCATAATTATATGCTGTTAAATGTACAAGACCAGATGTGGCACACTCACTAAGTGTTATGAGTAGGTTCAAATTTAATCCTAGTGAGAGTCACTGGTTAGCCATGAAAATAATCCTAAAGTACTTGAGAAGAACTCAAGACTTATTTTTGGTGTGTGACAATAGAGAATTAAAACTTGCAAAGTTTTTGAATATTAGTTTTCAATCCAATGTAGATGACCTAATATCTACTTTTGGATACATATTTTACCTTAATGACAACATGGTGTGTTGGAAGAATTCCAACTAGACACCATGGCCTAGATAACTACTAAATTGAAAAACTTTGTGATTTTGGAAATCACATAGGAAAGTGTTTGGATAAAAACTTCATCTAATGGTTGGATATAGTACCTAGCGTGCATAAGCTAGCAATTATCTTTGGAAGATAATTTAGGACTTTAGCCAACATCTCATCAGTGATCCAGACACATTAAATGTGTTATCATTTAATAAATGATATCAGTTAATAGAGGTGACAATTAAGTGGATAAAAGTTGCCTTAGAAGAGAATATAGTAGAACCATTGTATTAACCCCTAAAAGCTAAAGGTCTTTGGAGAATATCTTATGAAGATGGAACATCTAGGCCATAGGGCATTGGCTTTAAGGTAAGTAGGAGAGTATTGGAATAGTTCCTTGCAATCTAATAAGATTGGCCTTGTAAACTATTTCACTTATGGTACAATCTTGATTGAATGATATTTTTGATATGGCCATCTTTATCTTATACTTTATTTCACTTCACTAGCATTTGGATAAAGCCCTTAGATCACCTATGATTGCAGGACTTAGTTTGGTGCCCATGGAATAAGTTTCACACAGTCATGATCTTAAATCTTTCAAGTCATAAGATCTTATGAGACGGGACATCTAATATTTAGATGGACTTGCACTAATGATGCATAAATTCAAGGATTAGAGATTACTTCATTCCATGAGAAACTGTATGAGATGCGAGTGCTTGTTAGAGAACAAGGTATCAAAGACCCACCAGAGAATCCACTAGATGGCCTTAGTGGTAAGTCAATAATGGCTAGTTCTCCTATTTGCGCTAGTACATATTATTAGTCCTTTGACTTGAGGATCTATGGTAACCTTATGTCTGGTCCTCATGATTTAACTCATTCTTGACCACCTAATGGGTACTTTGTGTTGAGATTAGATATGAGCTACTTGCTATGGAGGTTTGTGAGATCCAATGTGGAATTCGACTCCTCATTGCTATGAAGGGTAAGTACATCTCCTATGTATTCTATGATGATCAGTTCTTAGAAATCTTTACACAAAGTGGTGTGACAATTTGGAAATGGAGTTTTCCAAAGGTGAGGTCGCACAATAGGGATCGAACATTAAGAGTAGAGATATAGGATCGAGGCTATAAGAGAGCTAACAAATATCTTGCCCTAGGCCCCTTTTAGGAGATAAGAGACTAAAGGACCATATTTGCATGGCACACGTTAAATGATGATGGTTCTCCAAAATATTCATTTTAGCCAATTAGTTGGGCTCCATGGGCTTGAGGTTGGACATTGACCATGGAGATTGAGTACTTATCAATTAATGAGATTAATTGAATTGAGTCGACTAGTTTAAAAGTAATTTTAAACTAGAATAAATATAAGATATTCAAAAGTCACAAGGAGTTGTGAGCACATGTCCAATGAATGGTAGAACTTATTGGGTCACACACAAATTCCAATTAGTTTTCTAATTGTAGGAGAGAATTTTCTAAAGAGTTAAAAAAAGATATCTCCTACTGGACTGATTTTTGGGGCCAATTTTGAGGGTCAATTTTGGCTTGATTGATTTAAATGTTAATTTAATCAACTAGTTTAAGAGTTAAATTAAATCAATAATTAAGGACTTAATTATTTGGTACCAACGTGGCCATCAATTGGTCAAGTTAGCTTAAAGATTTAAGTCAAAGGAAAACTAATTGAAGTAAAAAAGTTTAATTTGATTAATTAAGGAAGAATGAATTTTGGAGGAAAAACTCAAATGAGATTTGAGATGACATCTTAAGTAATTTGAAATAAAATTTCAAATGTAATTAAGATGCAAACGAAATTCAAATGAGATTTGGATTTAAATTTTGCCACCTAAGCAATCCCACTTGGCCGCCCCCTCCCCAATGCATTGTGTGATGCCAACTTGGCATCACACATTTTCAGCATCTATATATAGATATAGAGAGAGGAGGTTGTGCATCACATTTGGTGTGAAGAATTAGACTCTTCATTTCCCTCCAAAACTTTTGCAAGCTAGCATTTCATGTGTTGAAGGCTAAGCTTCTTTCTTCATCTTCCTACCGCAAATTCAGCCTCCATCATCACCAAATATCTATTCTTATTCCAACTAAAAGACTATAGATCTAGGAAGATCTTATTGATGTGTGGACTTTTTCAATAGAGGCAAGGCGTTTGACTTGCTCAATTTCTGAAGATTCATCTACACAAGTCTGACTTTGCGATTTTCTCCAAGACATTCCAAAAGGCCAATAGATCTAATATTTTAACTAAACGTTCTCCAAGGTGTTGGATATCTTCAGATACATTTTCAAAATTTTTGGAGGCGATTTGATAGGGTGATTATCACAATCTTCTTGCTGTGCCACTAGTAGACAGATTCTGTAATCAATGAAGTGTTCACATGATTCTCCTTGGATTTGCTCATCAAGGTAATCCTCTATCTAAATTTGAATAATAGGCATGGTTAGATCCTTGTTTAGTTTGTAGGCACTAGTTACTTTCATGTTTTGAAGTTTTGATATTAAATCCTAGTGCCCTACTATCCTTCAAAGCACTATGATATAGGATATTTATCCATTTCTCAGAATCTAGAATGATTTTGAGGTTTAACCAATTGTAAAAGTTTGACCCATTTAGTTTATTAGTTTCCAAAATAATGTTGAGTAGATTTTAGCCATTCTTGTGATTTCGCAAATCATCAAAGGCATAAAAGAGAATATAAGCATGTGATTAAATATTGATATTTTGAAAGCATATTTATGGTCTTTCAAGCATTGTTTTCACCTATTTTATCAAATCCTTTACCCTCTAGAAGAATTTGGGAAATCACATTTTCTAGTGAGAATCAAGACTCCAAAGAATTGCAAGTCGACCCCTATGATCGAGTGTCATCCATGAACAATCTAAAGATAAATGACACTTACTAATTGCATCATATGCAATTGGTGATATATTTCACCTCACTTTTCATGTAGACCCATGACTTGTGCGACATCTATACTACTAGGTGTTCAGTTAAACCTACCAATCAAAGTTTGATTCAAGACTGCTTCACAACATCCCCTGTGACCGAGTGCCAATATGTGGGAAGCCTCAATCAAAGGTGCATCATACACTAAGTATATGCTCACAGCTTTTCTCTTAAGTGTGACCCCCATGACCAAATGCCATCACACAAATTTGGTAGCATTGTCATGGCATATGATATTAGTATAAGGTATGGATTAATTATAACTTTTTTTAATTTATATCCATATTGACGTAATATTTGAGAACACTTAGACATTCTAAGTAGGAGATTTCAACCTTGCTTGCCAAGACCTCACCAATTTTATCTTCTTATTTAGGTTTTCTATATCCTAATCCATGCATCACATACATCAATAGGATATGGAAAGCATAAATAAGTAAATATGTCTAGTATGCTCCTAGGGTGGGATGACCATGAGCCTAACCAAGTGATGCACTTAGAGACGCAAGTGCATCACTCTGTTAATTTTAAGTGGGTTGATTAAACAAAACTATTACATGAGTGTATTCCCATACATTCATGGGTCTTGAAGCCTCCTAGAATCTTCTTTGCTCATTGCAGTTTTTACAAGAGAAACAAAAATTCATTCCTAGTGATTCTAATCTCATAACTTTTATAAGATAGAATAGAGGCATGTAAAACCCATTTAATACAACCTATTTCAACAACTTGAAATTATTAAAATCAATATTAAAAACTCATGATCATCCCCATTCATTCATCTTTCATTCAACACTTAAATGAACAATAAATAAATCAAGAATTAACATTTAATTCCAACAATTAAATGCTTATCATATAAAAAATTAATAAGCCATGCTAAAACAAGCATAACATATATGCATCCTATTTTTGCAACAATTGGAGATTAATTTTAGCAAGATTTAAGAAAGCATTAAAAATTTCCAACATAATTATGAGAACTTGCATGACACTAGTGCCTCAATTATGTGTAAAATAAACCACTTTTGGTCACTAAAGGAGCTAAAACAAACTAGTAAACTTGCCATCAACACACCAATTGCTGCTGGCCCAACTTGGGCACATCACTGGGCAGTTGGTGTGCAAGCTGCCTGGGCAGCGCCCAGTAGTGCCTAGCAGCAACTTGGTTTGGTGAGTTTTGTTCGAGTCAAGTGAGTTTTGCTCAACTTTTGTGTACCAAAAAATTTAGAACACTTTATAAACATTAAATCACACAATATAGATGAAATTTGAGATCTAAAACACCTTTCAAATCTGAAGAAAAACAAAGTGCTCAATCATGCTTCAAAAATCAAGTTTAAGTGAGAATCATATTTTTCCAAAAAATTTCCAATTAAATCCAATCCAATTAGATCCAAAAATGACCCAAAAAAATTAAGGCCAAATAAAGCATGCTATATCAACATATAATCCACTGCTAAATCAATATTTAATAGTATCTAATCATGAATCAAATTACACTAACATGTGGATTAACACTTAAAACACATATTAGCATAATATCTAGACATCATCAAAGGAGTCACAAGAATCATCATCCAAACACTCCAATCTATGATTTAGATCAAGTGTTTAAAGATCAAGATCAATTCATCACATAAATCAATCAAAAGAGAATCCAAAATATAGTATGAAATTAGGCTCCAATACCACTTAGAAGAGGTGTAATGCTAAAGATCCAATTTAAAACATCTAAAAATCGAAATACAACTTATAGTACACCATTCCAAGGATCTAAATCATTCCTATATATTGGATTAAGGTTGAATTGTTACCTTTTAAGCAAAATCCAACCAAAACTTAAAGTTGTGCTTTCTGTCCCGAAAGCATACTACTTCTAATGTAGCAAGGTGTGATCAACTTTTGATCAAGTAAGTCACCTCAAATTCAAGTCAAATCTGAACCAAAATTTTCCCAACTCAATGGATGATGTCCAGTTAATTTTTTTTTTAACCAAAATCCTTTAGAAAGACCTTAAACCAAATCTAAAAAGTTTCTACTGGAACAAAGGATCACCAAAGCAAGCAATCCAAAATTCATCTTGCCCCTAATGCCAAAGTCCACACACCAATGGACAATCCTTTTCTCATTAATTCAGCTAAAAAAAGTAAGAATAACGAGAGCTTGGTTGAAGGCCAAAAATGGTGAGGGAGGTGAAGAAGAGAGTTAAGCCTCAACACATGAAAGAATTACTTTTGGAGAGAAGTTCGGATCTAACTTTAGATGCACAAAATGTGTGAATCATATTTAGCTGGTGGCCTTCCCCTCTATATCTATATATAGAGGGAGGATGGTATGATGCCAAGGTGGCATCACACCTTCCTCAAGTGGGGGCACCACCTAAGCATGCCAACTTGCAAGCATCTTACAAATTGCATGTTAATTTGTGTGAATTTGAATTTTATTTAGAATCTACATTTCATCTCATGAAATGTTCACCAAATAAATTCTAATTCCTCTCCAAATGAACATTTCATTTGAATTGTCCCTCCAAAATTAAATTTTCATTTTAATTAAACTAAACACTTTAATTTAATTAAACTTTGACTTAACCTTTAAGTTAACTAGCTTTACTCTTTAAGCTAGGTTTTTATTAACTTAACACTTTAAGTTAACTTGATCAATTAATAGTCATGTGTTACCAAATTAAATTCATGCTTAATTTAATTGATCTTAATTTAACTCCTTAAATTAATTACATCAATTTAACAATTAAATTAATCAAACCGAGAAGACTAAAAATTGTTCAACCAATTCCCTCAATTTTCAGCCACCTTGGAATTCTTCCAACACTTAGAATGTTTTCCTCACTATTTACATTTTTTGATTGGATTTTATGTGTGACCCATTAGGTTTTACTGCACATTAGACATGGGCTCAAAACCTTTGTGACTTTAGAAATATTCACATTAGTTTAAACTCTTTTAAACTAACAGACTTAATTCAACTCATCTCTATTAATTGAAGAGTACGCACTCTTCAGGGTTGATGTCCAACCTCAAGCCTATGGAGCCCCACAATTGGCCAAAAATGCTTTCGGTGAACCATTTTAGCTCTAGGTGTAACATGAAAATACAATCCTTTTATCTCCTTTCTCAATGAAAAAGGCCTAAGATAAGATATTTGTTGGCTCCCTAATACCCTTGATACTATGCATCTATTCTTAATGTTTGATTCTGATTTTTCTTTGGAAAACCCCTTTTCTAAATTGTCACACTACCTTGGCCAAGGACTCCTTGGAATCAATCATCATAGAATGCATAGAAGATGCACTTGCTCTTTACAAAAATGAGGAGTTAGATCCCATCTTGGATCTCATAAACCTCCATGACTAAGTAGCTTATGTCCAATCACCATCGAAATGCCACCTAAGTGGCCAAAGTAGAGTTAAAGCATAAGGACATAAGGTTACAATGAATCCTCAAGTTAAAGAACTAATTATATACACTAGCGTAAGTTGGAGAACTATCCACTACTGACTTGCCACTATGGCTATCTAGTGAATTCTCTAAGTGGATCATTAGTGCCTTGTTCTCTAACATGCACCCACTAACATATAGTTTGCTTATAGAATGAAGCAATATCCAACCCTTGGGTTATGCATCATTAGTGCAAGTTTATTCAATTCTTAAATGCCCTATCTCACAAGAGTCTATGACTTGGGATATTTAAGATCACGACTGTGTAAGATTTATTCAATTATCACCACATAGTGTGTGACTAAGTCCCATAGTCTTGTGTAATTTAAGGGCTTCAACAATATGCAAGTGAAGTTATATAAGCATAAGATAAAGATGGCCATTTAGAAGAAATATCATTCAATCAAGATTGTATCACAAGTGAAATAGTTTACATGTTAATTTTATTGGCTTGCAAGGCACTATTCCAACATAATTGATAGTCATGTGGGCCCAAATTAAATTAACACTTAATTTAATTAGTTTTAATTCAACTCCTTGAATTAATTGGATCTATTTAACAATTAAATTGATTGAGCCAAAATGACTAAAAATTATGTCAACTGATTCCCTCAATTTTTAACTATCGTGGAATTCTTATAACATTTTGAAAATTCCCCTCAATATTTAGGATTGCCATTTAGATTTTGTGTGTGATTTACTAGGTTCTACCACTCATTGTACATAAGCTCACAACTTTTGTGACTTTAGAATATCACATATTCATGTTAGTTTAAACTCCTTTAAACTAACCAACTTAATTCAATTAATCTCTATTAATTGAAGAGTACCCAATTTCTATAGTTAATGTTCAACCTCAAGCTCATAGAGCCTAGTAATTAGCCGAATGATGCTTTTGGTGAACCATTCTAGCCTTAATCATACCATGCACATATGGTCTTTCTGTTTTCTATCTCCATGAAAGAGATCTAAGGTAAGATATTTGTTGACTTTGTAATAGCCTCAATACTATGCATTTATTCTTAATATTTGATTCCAATTTGTGACCTTATCTTTGGAAAACCTATTTCCCAAATTGTCATATTGCCTTGGCCAAGAACTCTTTGAAATCGATCATCACTACAACAAATTACACTTTCAGTAACGTATAGTTTTGTTACGAGAACACTAAAATTCGTTACCCAAAATAGTGATAATGAAGTTTTTGTTACTGAAGTTTCATGTCCTAAAGCCCGTCGCAAAAAGTCTTGAATTTTATGGTTCATTACGAATGATGACCTTATGGCGATGAAATGTAACATCACAAAAAGTTTTGTATTAGTGACAAAACAATATTAGTTACAATAGATTTTTATAGCGCAACGAAATACCTAGTTACCAAAATATTAACAGTTTTGTTGCCTTTTATCTTTTGTTATCAATGCATATTATAATATTATTATTTATTTAATTAAGTATAGTTACTAATTGTTTATGTAGAAAAATATTTGGTTACAAATAGTTAAATAATATTTTAATTCAAAAAGAATTTCATTACTATTAAAATAGATAACTAAGAGTTTTATTACGAAAGAATTTAAAAGTTTTGTTACATTTAGCACCTGACGAGTGGGCCCAACATTAATTAGGCTACTTTTTATCTAGAAGGACCATTGCATTGGCCTGCCCCACCTGCACCAACCCGTCTGTCCTACAGGAAATAACAGCCTATGGACTGGAGAACTCTAAGACCAATGGTTTTTTGGCTGGATGGACCAATGCATTTGGCACACCCATCTACTTGCATGCACCTGGCTTGACCCACTCACACCAGCTCGCTTATATGCACCTAGCATGGAAACCCAAAATCTACTACAACATGGACTTGAACCTGCGCCTGCAACAAGGAGCTTACCCAACTTGGCTACAACTAATATTTGTTATAGATATGTGCATATATGCTTATACTTATTAAGCTTGGCTTGGCTCGTTTAAATGACGAACTCGAATTGTTCAGAAATTTTCTTGTCTCATTTCTACCCCTAGTTCTTAATGTAAATAAAATAAAATTATAAAAAATATTAGTTGAAAGAGTAAAATGTGTGATTTTTTTTACACTAATAAAAATAAATTTTGAAAATTAATGATATGACATAATTAGTTTCTTAGAATATTTTAGAATAATATTATTATTTTTAAAAATAAAATAGTAATTATTATTTGAATAAATAAAATAAGAGTATCAAATAGTGAGCTAAAAGAAATAAATAGAAAGTGTGTGATAATTATATAATATAGATGTGTGAAGTAAAGAAATTTTATTACATATATGTATATATAAATTGTTAGGTAAAGGAGTAATATTTTTGCATTATGAGTTTTGAGTAAAGAAAATACTATAATAATTCATTTCATTAATCAAAATATACAATATTAACATACAATTAGAAATATAGACTAAATGGGTGTTTGGCTAAGTTTTTAATGAAATTATATTATAAGAATTTTTTTAGGTTATAAAAATATCATATTTTATCTTTTAAAATAAGCCTTACATTGTATGAATAAAATAAAAACTTAAAATTCATATGATCTAAATTATTATAGAAGTATGTTCAAATTTTAAAAATAAGTGAATACCTCTTTACATTTTCTAGAAAAGTTTATAGTATAAAACACTTTATTTTAGAAATTTATAAAAAAATATATTTAACATAAATAATTGGCATTACATATATATATTAAAAAATTATGGACAAAACCTTTTAAACTAAAAAAAAAAAACAGAAATCTAATAAGCAAAAGAAACAATGTTATTAATTGCCACGATTTAAAAAAGTCAATGCAAAATTAATCATTCAATTGTGGTTACACTAACCGCCGCCATTTATTATGAATTCTGTGGTGGTTTGGATAAATCACCACTTAACCACGATCAAATTAATATTTTGTGGCGATAGAGACAAATTGTCACAAAATATATGCTGCAATTAACATATTTTCTTGTGGTGTATACACACACACACACACAATATGTATATAAGTATGAATAAAAAATTATATTATATGTATTTTTATAAATATTAAATATTATTGAATTCAAAATGAATAAATAGAAAAAATAGATAAAAATAAAATTAATTTAAATTTTATTGATAAATTTATACATATGCATATTATATATATGTGAATAAGTATAAATTAAAAAAATAAGTATACATGTATGAATACTTAGAAAGAAAAAAGATAAAAATAAAAATTATTTAAAATTTTATAGAGAAATTTATATATATGTATAAAATGAGAATGCATGAAATAATGAGAAATGAGAAACAAGGATAAATTTATATGTGTGTGTGTGTGTATAAAATGAGAAATATATGAAATAACAAAAGAAGATAGAAATTAGAAATTTTGAAGTACACAGAGTCCATTTCGGATTTTAAGGCCTCTAGTGAAAGCAAGTAAGACACTAGGATTCAATTATCAAAACATCAAAAACATGAAATTAACTAGTGTGCTTACAAGCATAACAAGGATCTAATCAGGCTAAGGATTTATATTTGGTGAGAGCATTACCTTAAAAAGCAAAATCCAAGGAGAAGCTAGTGAACTCTTCACTACTCCAGAAACTATTAACCACTAGCGTAGCTGGAAGAGTGCAAAAATTACCTATCCAAAAATCCTCCAAAAATTCAAAAAAATAAATAGAGCTTCTAAAAACCTTGAAGAACTCCAATTGTGATATATAATTGGCCATCTCTCTCTATATCTATATATATATATATGCTGAAAATATGTGATGCCAAGGTGGCATCACACAATGCATGAGGAAGAGATGGTCAAGTGGGCTTACCTATGTGGCAAATATAAATCCAAATCTCATTTGAATTTCATCTATATCTTAATTACATTTGGAATCTCATTTCAAATTAATTAAGATGCTAATTCAAATCTCATTTGAATTTTACCTTCAAAATTCATTCTTCTCAATTGATGAGTTTTAAATGTTATTTTGTATTCCTTAGTGACTAAAAGTGTTTTATTTTACACGTAATAGATGCACAAGTGTTGTATAAGTTCTCAAATATATGTTTAACTTTTTAGATTGCTTCTTAAATCTTGTTAAAGTTGATCTCCAATATGTGTAAAATGAGATGCATAATGGTTATGCATATTTTACTTAGCCATTATTTGTTTATGATATAAGCATTTAATTGTTGGAATTAATTGTTAATTCTAGATTTATTTATTGTTCACTTAATTGTTGAAGGATGATAAATGAATAGGGATGATCATGAGCCTTTAATATTGATTATCTATTTCAAGTTGTTGAAATAGGACTGTATTAAATTGGGGCTTGCATGACTCTTAATTTCTACCTTGTAAATGGTATGAGAATAGAATTACTCAAAGTAAAAATTTCTTTCTCATGTAGATGTTGCATGGAATAAAGAAGACCATTGGAGGCGTGTAAACTTTTGAAGATCCATGAATGTATGGGATATACTCATGAAATAGCTAGGTTTAATCAAACTACTTAAAATCAATCAAGTGATGCACTTGTAGCTCTAAATGCATCATTTGATTAGGCTCATGGTCATTCCACCCTAAGAGCATGCTAGACGCATTTACTTTTTATGCTTTCCATATCCTATTAATATATGAGATACATGTTTAGGATATAGAAAACCTAAATAAAAAGATAAAATGATGAGAACTTTGTAAGAAAAAACCCTCCACTTAGAATGTCTAAATGCTTTCAAATATTAAATCAAAATGAATATAAATTAAAAAGAGTTTTTAATTAATCTATGTCTTCTACCAATAATATATGGCTTGACGATACTGCTATCTTTGTGTGATATAAATTCGATCATAGGGATCACACTTAGATAGAAAGTTGTGACCATATATTTACCGTATGATGTACCTTTGATTTGAGAATGCCCATGCATTATACACTCAGTCACGGAGGATGTTGTGGTGCTTATCTCAAATTAAAGATTGATTTGTAAGTTCAACTTAATACCAAGTAATATAGAGGTTGTCCTTGAAAAAGGTGTAATGCTAAGGATCCAGAGAGAGGTGAAGACAAAGTGAAGCCTCTATTGGAATAGTGCCCATCATGCCAATAAGATTAGCATGCAAACTATTTCACTTGTGATACAATCTTAATTGAATGATATTTCGTATAAATGGCCATCTTCATCTTATGCTTATATTACTTCACTAGCATATGGTTGAAGCCTCTAGATCACATAAGATTATAGGACTTGGTCATGTACTGGGTGGTGATCATAGAATAAGTCTTACACGATCATAATCTTAAATATCCCAAGTTATAGAATCTTATGAGACAAGACATCTAAGATTTGGATAGACTTGCAATAACGATACATAATCCAAGGGTTGGATGTTGATCCGTTCCATGAGCAAACCATCTGTAATATGGATGCTTGTTAGAGAACAAGGCACTAGAGACCCACCTAAAGAATCCACTAGATAGCTATAGTGGCAAGTTAGTTGTATCTAGTTCTCCAACTTACACTAGTGCATATAATTAGTCTTTTGACTTGAGGATTCATTGTAACCTTGTGTTTAAGTCCTCATGCTTTAACTCCACTTTAGCCACTTAGCAGGTGTTTCGGTGGTGATTGGGTATGAGCTACTTAGGCATAAACGTTTATGAGGTCCAAGATGGGATCTAACTCTTTTGTCTTTGTGAAGGGCAAGTGCATTTTCTATGCATTCAATGATGCACTACAACAAATTGTACTTCACGTAACAAGAACTTTGGTAACAAAGATAAAATTCATTATAAATGTTAGATATATAGTAACAAAATTGATTTTTTGTTAAAAATAAAATTTTCTTGACTAAGTAAAAGTCTTGTTACCTTTAACTCAAATTTGTTACCTTAAAAGTTTTTCTTTCATAACTAAATAATAATTCTTTATGAAAAATGTTATTTTGTTACATATAACATTTTCTGTCATATAAGAAAATATATTTGTAACAAAATTTGGTAGCTTTTGTGACAATGAAATATTTTTTGCAAATAAAATATGTTATAACAAAGTTTGTATATACTAAACTTCAACTAACTTCTCTCCAAAATTTATTCCTTCCAAATATCAATTGTACACATATGGAAACAATGATTTTTGTTACTAATTATAAATGGATATTAAATTAAACCTTTACAAATACTTTTAGGTTGGGCTTTTTTTCAAGAAATGGGCTTCACAATAATGTAAAGAAATGGTAATTGGACTTAACCAACTTTTTTGTGAATTATTGTTGAACTAAGTTTTATTTTAAGGATTGACCTTAAAGAAATTTGAAGTGAATGATCCATTAGTTGAGCCAATTTTCTTTAAACAGTGGGTTTTATAATTTTTTTGTGAATTATTCATTGCGTTGGGAGTTCTCATTTGTGAAATAGGTTTGATCAAATTTATAGTAAATTAAGTGGTGAATTAGACTTCATTTTAAGAATTTGTGTTGAACAAATTTGAAGTGAGGTAAATGGTGAATTAAACTTTCTTTAAGGAACTAAGCTTATTTTTTATTAATTGAACTTCACAGTAGTTTAAATAATTGATTACTTTGGGTTGGCAAGCTTATTTTTTTAACTAATTGGCTTAACTAATATTTTAGTGAATTGGCAAATTAGATTCCATACTGATTTGAAAAATTCAATTAATTGGGTTTTACCAACTTTGAAGTGAGGTAAATGGTGAGTTAGACTTTCTCTAAGGAACTAAGCTTATTTTTATTAATTGGACTTCACGTTAGTTTAAATAATTGATTACTTCAAGTTGACAAGCGTATTTTTTAACTAATTGGCTTAACTAATATTTTAGTGAATTGACAAATTGAATTTCATACTAATTTGAAAAATTCATTAATTGGGCTTTACCAACTTATTTTTTATTAATTGGGCTTCAATAATTGTCTTTATAAATTAGTGAATTGGGATTTCTATATGAATTAGATTTGACATTAACTTAAAGAATTCATTAATTGGGCTTTTGCACCTTTTCTTTTTATTAATATGAGTTCACCGAAGTTTTAGTAAATCAATGTTATTTGGTAAAGAATTAAGTTTGACATTAAATTATAGAGTTGATTAATTGGGCTGTAGCAACTCCTTTTTTATTAATTGGACTTCACTAATTTTATAATGAATTAGTGTCATTTTTTAAGAATTGGACTTGACATTAATTTAAAAAATTAGTTAACCGAGATTCTGTAATTTATTTTTTAAGAATCAAATATCACAAAAAGTTTTAGAAAATTATTTATTAGGCTTTGCTTAAGAATTGAAATTCACCAACTATAACTTGGTGAGTAAATTGGTGAATTAAGATTTACATTAATCTAAAGATTAGATTAATTTAGCTTCTTTAGTTAATTAAAAATTGTATTTCACTAAATTTTTTCGTGAATTGATGAATTAGACTTCATTTAAGAATTGAGTTACAAATATTATAGTGAATTTACGATCGAACTTTGTTTAAAAATTTGTCTTTCTTAATTAAAGAATTAGTTAACTTAACTTCACCAACTACTTTTTTAAAATTGGGTTTGAAAGTTTTTTAAATGATATGGGCTTCATATTAATTTAAAAAATTCTTCAATTGGACTTTACCAACTTATTCTTTTTCTTAATGGGCTTGACCCATTTTTCCAACGAGTTAGTAATTGGCCATTCTTAATGAATTAAGTTTCATATTGATTTATGGATTTGATTAATTGGACTTCACTTTTTATTAAATGGGCTTGATCAATTTTTTAATAAATTAATTCTAAATTACAAAATAATATTAAAATCATAAATAAATGTAAAATAGTTCAATTAAAAATAAAAAAAATTTATTTGTTGATTCAAGTATCATAAATAAAAATTATTGATAAAAATTTCAATTTATCTTCTTTATTGTATATATTTTATTATTATTTTTTTCATTTTTTTGTTGACATGGCACGTTGAATTGCCACGTGAGAAAGAAGGAAGACAAATCTAATGATATGGCACCACGTGGTGGCAAATCAAGTGCCACGTAAGATCATGTTACTAATGGATGAATTTTGGGCCTAATTTGTCCTCAAATTGCCAAATTTTAGGATATATTGTACCAATCTTGCGGCTTAAAATGATAAAATCAAAATCTGCTAGTGGGGGTGTAAGTATAGGACCAATTTTGCAATTTCGCTTAATTTAGTTTCCCTCCGTCTTTATATTCCCTCCAAAATTTGGGACAAATTAAAAGCTAACAATTGCTTTTGTTATTAATTCCACTTAATAATTTAATTTAATTTCCTCCAAATATTTGATTCCCTCCAAAATGAATTCTATAATTTTTTTTTGAATCCCCCCAATTTTAGCTCCTCCTTCCATGTTTTTGTATAAATAATTTATACCAAACTTAATTTCTTTTATATTAGATTGTAAAATGAATTAAAATAATTAATTAATAAAAAAATAAAAGTATAGAATCACTTTAATCCCTCAAGTTTTACTCTAGAATCACTTTAATCTCTAACTAACAAAAGTTCATCCTCTAATCGCTAACATTAATATTTTATTTTATTTTAGTCCTCAAAACTACTTTTCGAATGTATTTGACTGGAAAATTGATCAATTTTGACTTTTTAAGGGCAATATTATCAATTCAAGGTTGTACGTTCTGCTTTAGGCCTTAATTCAAATTTTTCTTTTTTTTTAAAGGAAATTTTACATTTTAACCCCCTTGAAAATGGAAAAGGGGCAAAAAACCCTTATGGAAAAAAAATGCAAAAAACCTTCCCGTGTTTTAAAATTATTGTTGCTTAACTTTATAATTAATTTATATTGATGTCATTTTATTAATATTAATTAATCATAATGTCAATTAATAATTAGAAAGAATGAACTAAATTTGAATAATTAACTTTTTAATTTTAAATTAAAATAGTAAAAATACAAAAATTATTAACTAGCTAAAGCCTAAAGGGACATTAAGAAAGTGTTTGGCTACTTATTTAAAATGTCTTATAAGCTTTTGAATATTATTAAATGTTTTTGCAATTTCTACATCTTATAAGATATTTTTCAAATTTATAACATATTAGATTTTTTTTAATTTCTCAAAATATTTAGGTAATAAAATCTTGGAGCTTAAAGGTATTAGTAATGATAATTTTATAATTAATATGATTAACATATCTTATAAAATATTATAATTAACGAAACACTTATTGATAATTTTATAAATAATGCAATACTTTTTGACATTTTATAAGTTATTAAATATCTTATAAAATAATTTGAGAAGTTTATAAACCTGCTCAAACAACTTCTAAATGTTTTAAAATATCTAATTGTATTCTATAATAATATATAAGAAGAATATATCATTTCATATTTTTATTTTGTAGGCTTGTGCTATTGCTATATAAACTTAGTAAAATAGTTATAAGTTTAATAAAATTATTTTTTGCCCCCATATATTTAATTATATTTTTGAACAACTATTAGCATCCTAAAAAATTTGTAGACATCGGATGAAAATTTATATTAAAATTCAAAAAAATCCTTCAAAAGATGTTTTGATTATTTTTAAGACAAACTACCCCTGGACTTATTTGTAACTTTAACATAGGGGTTTAACGTTAATATTATTTGAATTACTCAGAATAAATTTAAATAATTTTATTAATAATTTTTTAAATATTAAATAATTTTTATTGAAGTTGAATTAAAAAAATAAAAATTTAAAATCATCAGCATATCTAAAGCAATTTAATCAAATTTAATTAAACATATTTATTAATTATAATATAAAAATAAAAATCAAACTCATCTCTTAACTAAACATGATTTTTTTTAAATTGCATGTCATAATATTAGAAAATAATAATATCTAAGATAATTTTATTACATTAAGTTAAATATATTTATTAAATATAAAAAATATTTTATTAACTAAAATAAATAATGTAAAAATAAAAATAAGATCTAAAAATATTATACTAACAATAGTAATTTTAAAATATCAGTTTTACCTTACCAACCCAACGAAAAAGTTATTAATATGATATCTTGTTCCCTCCTAAAACATAAATAGATAAATAATTTTTTCTCAATTCATTTTCCACCTATCACCCATAATACAAACAAACAACCATAATATTCGCTAACCCCACTTTCCAAAAATTATTTTGCTAAAATATTTTGACAAAATGCTCCAATTCATAAATGAACAAGCCTTAATTTAAACTAATTTTGTTAAATTTATTAATTAAAAAATAAATAAGTCAAAATGTGTGAGATCTAGAGTTTTAATCAAATAAATAATTTAAATAAAAATAAAATTTAAAATTTTATCCTAACAATATAATGTTATTAATTTTAAATAAATAAATTTTTTTATCATTTTGAACAAAATAATGTAATGATTTTAAATAAATAACATAAGTAAAAAAATTAATTTAAGGTAATTTGATTAAAGTTTATTAATTAACAACAAATAAATAAGTACATATATACATACATATATATTTGCTTTTTGCTCCTTCTCCCCCCTCCCCCCATCCAAATAAATGTATATATATATATCTAAATATGTACATTTATCTAAATATATTTATTCATATATACATACATATACATATACATTACATTATATATATGCTCACTCCTGTCCCCCCACCACCTGTTGGGTTGCTATGTCGGCTGCCTGGATTTGGCCATGGTTTCCTAGCCAACCACCATGGCTAAGGCAACCATAGCTAGAGGCCACCTTGCAAGATTTGGTCAAGCACATTTTTAGGATATGTTTGGTTATATTTCTCCAAAATAATTTTAGAGTATAGGGTTTTTAATTTTTAATTTATTTTTAATTTTAAAAAATTAATTAAATTATTTGACATATTTATTATTTTAATTCTATTAAGTATATAATTTGAGAGGTTTAGGGGTTCATTTTTTTCCCCTATAAGGCCGGGCAATTCTATCCCTTCACATTTTTTCTCACAAAATAGTGTTGCTAGGGTGAGTGAGCTAATTTTTCCAAAACACAAGGAATTGAATAGACTCCAATTTTAACACAGTGGGTTTTTGTGGCAATTTTGAATTACACAAGGGGGGTAATGTGCATTTAACCCTATTTTATATATATATATTTGTATTGATATTATATATATTTATATTGATATATAAACTTTTTATATTTTTATGAGTTTTTTGTTATATATTTTGAAAACAATTTATTATTTTTTAAAATTTTTTTAATGAAGATTGATTGGGCACTTCAAATTTTGTAGAAGTTTTATAAATAAATTAAATTTTTGGGGCTATTGGGTAATTAAATTTTTTTTTAATTTAATGGTTATGTCTGAACACTAATAGAAGTTGAGGTGCTATCCAAAATGTGTTGAAAAATTTAGAGTTTTGATCTTATAAATGTCAACCTAAATACCAAAAGTGCATACCCCCCTATCCAATGGGACCAAAAATGTAATTTTTTGATATAACCAAACACTACATTAGTAAAGAAAAAAAGAAAAGTAAGAGTTCCATTGAAATGGTAAGAATTTTGTTTGGCTAGCTGCAATTAA
>JACGDI010004345.1:446947-474397 GCA_014898725.1 Jacaranda copaia
ATTAATTCACCCTTAATCATTTCACATATATACAATTCAATTTAGATAACTTTTTGTTATCATATTTTATTTTATTTTTTCCTTTTTTTCATCCTTTTTCATCCTTTTTTTTTCTTTTTATTGTGTATGAACTTTGTGTGCACAAAAAGGATAGTGGTAGTTCGATATAGCTTATTATGCTTTATGCTGATGACATTCTTCTCATTAAGAATGAGAGAGAAACATTAGAGTGCACTAAAGTATGGCAGTCTTCACAATTCTCCATGAAGAATTTGGGAGAAGCATCCTTTGTATTATCAATACAGATCTATAGAGATAGATCCAAAAGGATATTAGGGGTTTCCTAAACACTATACATTGACAAGATACTAAAGACGTTTAGTTTGGAAGAATCAAAGAAAGGACTCCACCCTATAGGATTGGTCTCTATCACTCCAAATTTATGGCTCCTAAGATTGTAAAAGAGAAAGAAATAAGTCCTACATACCTTATGTGTCCGCCTGTGGGAGCATAATATATGTCATTCAATGTATAAGGCTAGATCACATGCTCTAAGCGCTATAAGCCACTTTCAATCGAACCTTGGTGAATATCACTGGCAAGCCGTAAAAGTAATCCTAAAGTACTTAAGAAGAAATAAGAATTTATTTTTGGTATGCGACAATGGAGAATTGAAACGTCAAGGGTTTTGATCTCTTTATTTCGAGTTCGATAAAGATGACCTTAAATCCACATCAGGATTTATATTGTCTCAATAGCAGTACAGTGAGTTGAAAAAGTTTTAAACAAGACACCATAGTCGATTCTACCACCAAGGTGAAATATATTGCGGCTTTGGAAATTACAAAGAAGACAGTTTAGATGAAAAATTTTATCCAAAAGTTGGATGTAGTACTTAGTGTGGAAAAGTTTATGGTTAACCATCTTTCGAAGATAACTTAGAACTTGAGCTAAGATCTTATGAGTAATCTAAACACAAGTACATACATTATCATTTGATTTATGAGATCAATTGATAAATGCAACAATTGAGTGGATATAGCTACCTCATAAGAGAATATCACAAAACTACTATCTAAACCCCTAGACACAACAAGTCATTGAAGGGCATCTTGAGAAGATGAGCCTCAAGACTATCGAGAATTAGTTTTAGGGTAAGTGGAAGATCATTGGAATAATGCTCATGGCCAATTAGATTAACATATAAACTATTTCACTTATGATATAATCTTGATCGAATGATATTCGTATTAAATGATCATCTTCATGTTATGCTTGTTTTACTTCACTGGCATTTGGTTGAAGCCCCCAAATCACATAAGACTGTGGAACTTGATCGTATACTTGGTGGTCATCATGAAATAAGTCTCTATGATCATGATTTTAAATATTCTAAGTCATAAAATCTTATGATATGGGGCATTTAAGATTCGATAGACTTGCCCTAACAATGCATAAATCCAAAAAGTTGGATATTGCTCCATTTCATGAGCAATCTATGTTAGACATAAATGCATATTAGTAGGCGCATGTTAGAAAATAAGTTCACTGAAAACTTGCATGTAGAATCTACTACATAGTCAGAATGATAAGTCGGTAGTGAAAAGTTCTCCAACTTAAGTTATAGCATATAATTAGTCCTCTAACCTGAGGATCTATGGTAACCTTGTGTTTAGGTCCTCATTCTTTGACTCTTCACTAACCATATATCGGGTTATCCAAGTTAAGATTGGTTGTGTATGAGCTACCTAGACATGGAGCTTTGTGAGATCTAAGATAAGATCTATCTCCTCATTATTGTGAAGGACGAGTGCATCTCCTATGTTTTTTATAATGATCAATTCCAAAAAATCCTTGCACAAGATAATATGACATTTTGGAAAAGGAATTTTCCAAAGATGAGGTCATAAGGGGGAATTGAACATTGGAATTAGAAACATAGTTATGAGGCTATTGAGGAGCCAACAAATATCTTGCTCTAGGCCTCTTTTGGGAGATAAGAGATAAAAGAACCGTATTTGCATAGCCAGTATACAACTAGAATGGTTCATCGAGATTTATCCATTCATCCAAATATTTGGGCTCTATGGTCTTGTTTCTAGACGTTGACTATAGAGATTGGTTACTCTTCAATTAATGGAGATTAATTAAAAGAGCTATTAGTTTAAAGAAGTTTAAACTAATGTGAATATTTTAAAGTTCAACATATCACAATAAGTTGTGAGCTAATGTCCAATGAATGTATGAACCTAATGGGCCACACACAAAAGCATAAAGGAAGTTCGTACTTGATGGGAGGAATTTTCTATGGAGTTAGAAAATTCATTGAAGGCATTTTTGGAGAAAATTGGTTAACTACATTTTTGGTCATTTTGACTTGATTAATTTAATTGTTAAATTAATTAAAATAATTTAAGGAGTTAAATTAGACAAATTAAATTAAAGAGTTAATTTAGTTGATTCCATGTGACTATTAATTAGTCTAGTTAACTTAGAGAGTTAAGGTGGCACCTATTAACTTAAAGAGCTAAGTTAATTAACTTAAGGAGTTAAGTCAATCTAATTAATTAAATTAAAGAGATAATTTAATTAAAATTATAATTTCAATTTGGGTGGAAAATTCAATTGAAAGAATTTATTTGAATTTAATTACAGTTAATTTGGATTACATTTCATTAGATGAAATGTAGATGCTCATTAAATGCAAATGCATGAGAAATTCGAATTCACATGCAAGTTGGAAAGTTGCTAACAAGCATGGGAGGTGTGATACCAACTTGCATCACACTCTCCTCTCTATAAATATAATTGGCTGGCCATGTGATGGCTTTCACTAGAGATTTCCATTTTTCGTCCAAAAGTGTGATTTTTCATGTGTTGAAGCTTTACACTCCCCGAACTCTCTTCTTCTCCAATTCCTCTGCAAACACCACTCCCATACCTTTATCCTCTCATTATATATCAGATTTAAGGTTTATCTAAAGCTTTCTTTGGCTGTTTGGATTAATACATTAGAGGTCCAACACTTGGGGGGCTTGTTGCTCTTTGGTGAGCCATTATTATTCGGCTATTTGCGTGACAGATGTAAAGGACTTAGGAAGTTCTAATTTGCTCAAAATTTGTACGGCATCTACCTTGATGTGTGATGGTGCTATCTAAATAATTTTAGGATTTTTAGAGTTTTGGAAGGCCTTCAATTGTTGATGATTTCTGCTATGCGCGAGTTGCTCCACTGAAGAGTTCATTGGAGTCATTCTCCCCTTGCCTTTGGATTTATCTTTCAAGGTAAATTTTTTGTATCTAACTCTTTGTTATAAGCATTATTAGATCCTTGATGTGGAGTAACTAAGTTACATTTTTCCTTTCTATGGCTTTATATTATGGATCCTTAGCCTACTTCCACTTTTATTATCTAGCAAAAGTCAATATACAGCTCCTGCATTTTTTAGCTAATAGGCATATCTAGGTAACAATAAGTACCTTCATATGTGATGAAACATACTTATTTTCTATCTTCAGGATGGAGCTAAATTTGATGGCACATCTAAGATGCATCCATTGAATGATGATTAGCAAGAAGGAGAAATTTGAATTTCAAAATTTCAATTAACAACTGTTAAAGAATGAACCTTGGACCTAACTTAACCCCAAAAGCTAGCTTAAGAGATGAGGATTGCCCAAGATTATATATAGAGACCACAACTTATTTATTTCACTAAAGTGGGACACTAACACACCCTGCGCACACCCAGGAATGAGCACCTAGAGCATGGAATAACATAAAATGGATGGCCCAACAACACTGGTTAACCCAACATTGGGAATGGTGGTTCCAATACCATGTTAAAGAATAAACCTTAGGCCTAAGTCAATCCCAAAAGCTAGCTCAAGAGATGAGGATTGCCCAAAACTATATGTAGAGACTACAACTTATTTATTTCATTGATGTGGAACACTAACAACAACATAAGAAGCTAAACATTTAATCAAATTAAATATCTCCTTTAAAGGATCATCTCATACATCATAAATGACTTAGCTGAAAAACACACATTTGCCTAGCACTCCTTTTGAAGACAATATTAGCATGAGGTGCAATCCAAGTTATACCTCTTAAACTTTTCAAGTATTCCACACCAAAATAGATTTGCACCTCCAAAGGATCTTACCAACACCTTGGCAATGAAGAGGCACTACACCAATAGAAGAACAAATACTTTATTTCAAAAGGTATCCATACACCAACTAAACTTCACACCTTGAATAAGATAGCTATAGATGATCTTAAAGGCTTGCAAGAAAAAGATGGTTAGAGAGCACTTTTAGAGAGAGAAGAAGACTATAAGAGAGGATAAATTTTGGAGCAAGAATATTTGCCAACACGTGACCAAGTGATATGAGCAAAAGGGTGGTTGCTCTAGCATATTTATAAACAAAATTGGCTTAAAAAATGTGACTCGCATATATATAGACCTATATATATTATGATCACATCTTCCATCACCGTGAAATATCCTCTAAGATTAAATCTAGATAGTCCATTTAAAATGGTGCAGTGTGCACCCACCACACTTAATACCTTCTCATATGTCACATTTCCCACATCATGGAATTTTATATATGTACATTACATAAATAACACTTATGTCTTCCATCTTGTGGAATATTTATATATACAATATGTATATTAGGATCATATTTTCTATCTTACATAAATGTGTTGGAACAATGTCAAGCAAGCTAATTAGATTGGCCTTGTAAACTATTTCATTATAAGATAATTTTGATTTAATGATATTCATTATATGGCCATCTTCATCTTATGCTCTTTATTTGCTTTACTTGCATTTGGATGAATCCCATAAATCACACAAGACTATACAACTTGCTCACGCACTAGGTGGTGATCATGGAATAAGTCCTACACAGTTGTGATCTTAAAACTTTTAAGTCATAGGATCTTATGAGATAGGGTACCTAAGAATCGAATAGACTTGCATTGACAATATATGAATCTAAGGGTTAGATATTGCTTCATTCCATGTGCAATCTCATATGAGATTGGATACATATTGGTGGGTGCTTATTAGAGAACAAGATACCAAAGACCTGCATGGAGAATCTACTAAATAGTCGAAGTGGTATGTTGGTAGTAGCAAGTTCTCCCACTTACATTAGTGTATATTATTAGTCCTTTAACCTGAAGATCCATGGTATTCTTGTGTTTGGCCTTTATGCTTTAACTCTTTTGTGGCTACTTAGCGGGCTACTCAAGTAAGGATTGGGCATCAGTAGCTGGACATGGAGGTTTATGAGATCCAAGAAGAAATTCAATTCCTCTCCTTTGTGAAAGATGAGTACATCTCCTATATGTTCTATGATAATCGATTCCTAAAAATCCTTGTGCAAGGAGGTGTGACAATTTGGAGAAGGAGTTTTCCAAATGTGAGGTCACACAATGGAATTGAACATTAAGAATAGAAACATAGTATTGAGGCTATTAGGGAGCTGACTATATCTTGCCCTAGACCTTTTTCGAGAGATAGGAGTCAGAAAGACCATATTTATATGGTACGTGTAATGCTAGAATGATTATTCAAAAGCATTCATTTTGGCAAATTAGTTGGGTTCCATAGGCTTGAGGTTGGACATCAACCATGGAGATTGGGTACTCTTCAATTAATGAGATTAATTGAATTGAGTCACTTAGTTTAAAGGAGTTAAAACTAAAGTGAATATGTAATATTCCAAAGTCAATATTAAAGTCACAAGGAGTTGTGAGCCCGCGTCTAACAAATGGTAGAACCTAATGGGTTACACATGAAAGCTAATTAAATGGCCTATTGAAGGAAGGTGAATTTTCTAAGAGTTAGAAAATTTATTACCATTTTTTTAGAAGGCAAAATTATAGTAATTTTAACTTGATCAATTTAAATGTTAATATGGTCAAATTAATTGAAGGGTGAAATTAAGATCAATTAATTAAGGGTTAATTAATTGATGTCACATGACTATCAATTGGTCAAAATTAATTTAAAGGATGAGTTAATTTTAACTAGCTTAAAATGTTAAGCATTTTGACTTAAGAGTTAAACCAAACAATTATTAATTAAATTAATGTATTTAATTTAATTAATTTAGAGAGATAATTTTTGGGAGAATTATTAAATGAAGAGTTCATTTAATAAGAATAAGAATTAGAATTTAATTGTAAGATATTTCATTGGATGAAATTTGTGCTTCAATTAAATTCACTAATCACAAAGTTAATGGCCACCTTAGCAAGGAACACTTGGCATCACCTCCTTGTGGGAGGTGTGTGACCACCTTTATATTTAGATATAGTGAGTGACTAGCCAAGGGGAGCATGAGGTGAGCACATTTTGTGTAATATTCTTCCAACCATGTTGTGTAGTGGGAATCTAAGTTGTTAGCCTCCCATCACTCTCTCCTTCTCCCTCCTCTTTCCACCACAGCATTCCCAGCCTTTCTCCCCTAATTATATGCATATTTTCTGTCATTTATGTATAGAATAGGCCATTGATTTAGTTTGTGGACATTTGTATTAGAGGCAATCTAGTTTGGTTGCATTTTGCTCTTAATTGGAGCTATTTCTGGCAGTTGGTTTGTTCCTCTACTTGGAGTACCTCTAGAGTTTTGATCAGCCTAAAATTTGGAATGTAGAATCTTCACGGGGTTAAGGAGTTCCAGTTAAATTTTCAGCCCAAATATAGAAGTCTATCCAAGGGAAAAATGGTGGTGATCCTACTGCAAACTGAAGAGCCCATTTGATGGTTGGAAAGAGTTTGACTCTTGCTCTTCTTTTTTGCTATCACCAAGGTATTTTACCTTTCCAAATATGAATTTTATGCATGTTTTTATACTTGGGGTGTTTGTGGACTATTTTTTCCAGCTTTTTGTGAAAATATTTTGACTCTAGTGCCACACAAACTTATAAGTGGTATTAGAGCCATATTCATGCATGGATTTGGATTTTGCTTGGCTTGGATGATTGGTTTTTGTAAAGAACTATTCAAAATCAACATGTACACAATTCATTTGATGGGTTGGAGTGTATGGATGATCTTACTTGTGGCTCCTTGATTAATGGATTAAATTATGCTATTGTGTGCTTTAATTGTTAAATTATGTGATGGCTTGTTTTTTTTTATGTTAAATTTTAATTTGGCATTTGTGAATGTTATATTCTAATACGGAATATTATGAATGGCCTTAAGTTGTTTTGGTCATTTTTAGATCCAATAAGACTGGATATAATTGGAGATTTTTTAAGAATACGATTCTTGCTTAAAACTTATTTTTCAAGCATCTTTGGGAACTTGATATTTAAGTTTTAAAAGGTGTTTTAATCTGAAATATTTATCCATATTGTGTGTTTTGATGTTTAGAAGTTGTTCCAAAAATCTTAGTGCACAAAAATTGAGCCAAAAATGGCTTAATTCACACTTAACCCCAAAACAAAGGTGCTACTGGCAGTTGGCAGCTCTTAGCAAGGCTGTGACTAAATGGTTTCTACCCAATCATGATCTAGCCTCAATTAATAGTGCTCTGTTTGGTCTTCAATGAATTTTGAGCCTCTTAGGTTTTTTTTGTGACCAAGGTGGTGTTGAAATGCACATAATGGTTGCACAAATTTTGCACAAACTCTCAAAATATGTTGGACACAATTGTTTACCTTTAAACCTTGTTTAAGTTGATCTCCAAATATGGCAAAAATATGATGCATAAATGTTATGCTTGTTTCTACATGACCAATTGTTTGTTAATATGATTAGCACTTAATTATTGGAATTAAATGTCAATCATAGCTTGTTTATTGTTCATTTAAGTGTTGAATGGATGATAAATGAATAGGGATAATCATGAGCCTCTAATATTAATTTTATTTATTTCAATTGTTGATATGGGTTGTATTAAATAGGACTTGCATGCCTCTTGTTCTATCATGTAAAAGTTAAGAGAGTAGAACTACTAGGAGTAAGGATTTCCATTTATGTAAATGTTGCATGAAGCAAGGAGTCCTATGGAGACATGGAGGCCATTTGAAGACCAATGAATATATAGGAAACTCTCATGTAATCGTTTAGTTTAATTCAACCCACTTAAAATCTACCGAAGTGATGCACCTATCGCTTTAAGTGTATCACTTGGTTAAGCTCATGGTTATCCTACCCTAGGAGCATGCTAGGTTATTTAATTATTTATGTTTTTCATATCATATTGATGTATAAGATGAATAGTTAGGATATAGAGAACCTAAATAAGAAGATAAAAAATGATGAGAACTTTGCAAGCAAAAAACCCCTACTTAGAATATCTAAGTATTTTCAAATATCATGCCAAAATGGATATAAATTAAAAGAGTTTTAATTAATCCAAGCTTTCCACCAATAGTGTATGCCATGATGATGCTACTAATTTTCTATTATGGCACTCAGTCAAGGGGGTCATACTTAGGAGGAAAGCTGTGATCATGCACTTAACATAAAATGCACCTTTGACTTAAGAACCCTCATATATTAATACTCAATCATGGGGAATTGTCATGAGGCCATCTTGAATCGAAGTATGATTGTTAGGTTGGACTTAGGCACTTAGTAGTATAGATGGCACACAGTCATGTGGGCTTTTATGAAAAGTGAGGTAAAATACATCAAACGTTGCATTAGATGCAATTAGCAAAAGTTGTTTACCCTTCGATTGCTCGTGGATGGCACTTGGTCATAGGGGTCCACTTGCAAGTCCTTGGGATCTTGATTTTCACTAAGAAATGAGATTTTTTGAATTCTTCTATGGGGGTGAAGGTTTTGATAAAATAGTGGGAGAAAAACATGCTTGAAAGACCATGAACATGTTTTTAATATCAATTTTCAATCACATGCTTAAACTCTTTTTTCACCTCTTATAGATTTTTGAAATTTCCAAAAATAAAATGGCTAAACATCTACTCACAAGCATTTTGGAAACCAATAAACTTACTGGGCCTAACTTCCAAGATTGGTTTAGAAACCTTAAAATAATTCTTGACTCTGAAAAAAGGACCTATGTCCTAGACCAAAGTTTGTCAGACACATTAGGCGATGACCCTTTTGATAAGGCACATGAAGTGTTCACTAAATTTGTAGATAATGATTTGCAAATGAGGTGTCTCATGATGGCATTCATGACCAATGAGCTCCAAAAGACTCACGAGCATATGAGGCATGCAAATGAGATCTATAAGCACTTACAAGAGTTGTATGGTGTGCAATTGAGACATAAAAAGATCTCTTTAGGTCAAGGATGATAGAGGATTCAATTGTTCATGATCATGGTCTAAAGATGATTAGACTCGTCAAAAAGCTTGGGCAACTCAATGTTATTATGGACAATGACTTCTCTGTGGATTTGATCCTCTAATCATTGCCCCCATCATTGGACCAATTCGTTGTGAATTTAATATGTCCAAACAAAATGTTACGAACAACAAAATTGGTAAATATGCTTGTGACCACTGAGGTGATGATGAGAAGGGAAAAGCCTCTGATGCTTGCTTCTTCCTCTAAGTCAAAAGGCCCAAAAGGCCCAAGAAAGGGAGGTAAGAGGAAGAAAAGTTCTTTCTCCAAAGGAAAGCAACCCAAGAAAAGTTTTGGGAGGGTTAAGAAAAAGGCTAAAACTGATGCAAACTATTTCCATTGTGGTGAAAAAGGGCATTGGAAGAACAACGTCTATCTTACAACCCATGAGAAGGGAATGTTTGTAATTGAAATGCGTTATATGACTAGTTCTTCCTCATGGGTATTCAATACCGCATGTGGCTCTCACCTTTTTAATTCATTACAGAGGATGGAAAAAAGAAGGAATCTATATGAAGGGGATACGATCCTCCACCTAGGAAATGGGGCAAGTGTTGTAGCCATGGTCTAAGGCATTATTAAGTTGAATTTAGGAAATTCTAGTATTTTGCTTAATCCAATTTATTATGTACCTAATCTTCATAAGAACATCATTTCAATTTCTATTCTTGATAGTGAAGGATTTGATTTATCTATATCAAATAGGATTTTGAAAGCATTAAAGAATGGTTTTTTGATTACAAAAGGTACATTGATCAATGGGTTATACATACTTGATTCTCTAAATTCACTAATGCATATTCAATCAAATAAATGGAAATTAGATAACAAAGAAGATGCCATTCTTTAGCATGCTAGACTTGGGCATATCTCCAAAAAGAAGATGAACAAGATGAAAGCTCTCAAAATACTAAAAGTTAGTGGCATTGAGGACCTTCACACTTGTGAATCTTGTTTGAAGGGAAAAATGACCAAGGCTTCTTTTGTAGGACAAATGGATTGCTCCACAAATTCTTTGAATTTGATACATACAGATATTTGTGGCCCACTAAGAGTTAATGGTAGATGAGACTATTTTTACTTTATCACCTTCATTGATGATTATAGTTGGTTCAAACATGTGTATCTTATGAAGTACAAGTCTGAGGCCTTTGAAAAGTTTAAAGAGTACAAAATGAAGTAGAAAAGAAAAAAAGACTTAGTATTAAAGCCCTTTAATTGAATCAAGGGGGGGTGAATACTTAAGTATCGAATTTTTAGATTTTCTAAAGAAAAATGAGATTTTCTCTCAATGGACTCCATCTAGCACACCCTAGCATATTAGAGTAGCCAAGAGGAAAAATCATACCCTATTGGACATGGTACATCCCATGATGAGCTTTTTTGATGTACCTATATTCTTTTGGGGATATGCCCTAGAAATGGTAGCAAGGTTACTAAATATAGTACCTTCAATGTCGGTGCTAAAAATACCAAAGAGATATGGCATGGCAAAGCATCTTCTTACCAATATCTCCAAGTTTGGGGGATCTCCTGCATGCATGAGATGGATAGTATGAAGTAAGTTGGATAGTAGATCCACCTTGTGCAAGTTTATGGGATACCCTAGAGAGTCTATGGGTTATTACTTCTATGATCCCTCGGAACAAAAAGTGTTTGTTTTAAGGAACGCTTACTTTTGGAAAAGGAATTTCTATTGGATAGAAAAAGCATGTTGTTAAACTTGATGAAGTTCAAGATGATCAAGAAATCCTACAGGCCGTGGAAACAAAAGAATTGCAAGTGCCTCATACACAACCTCTGAGAAGGTCAAACTGGATTAAGAAGTAACTTGAAAGGTTTAAATTTCTTCATGAGATGGGATAATCAAATGATGATCCAAATACTATGAAGAAACTATGTCAGACATAGATTCGTGACGTAAGTTAGAAGCCATGAGATCTAAAATGGACTCTATGTACTCAAACAAAGTGTAAACTTTGGTAGATCCACCAAAGGAAATAATTTCCGTTGGTTGCAAGTGGATCTATAAGAGAAATCTTAGAGTAGATGGAGAAGTGGTGACTTTTAAGGCGTGACTAGTGGCAAAAGGTTACACTCAAAGATCCAGTATCAATTTCGAGGAAACTTTTTCACCGATCACAATGCCAAGTCCATTTGGATTTCACTTGCCATAGTCGCATATTATGACTATGAGATATGGCAAACGGATATAAAAATTTCTTTCCTCAATGGTGATATTGAAGAAGAAATCTATATGGAGCAAACACAAGATTTTGCATCTAAAGGGAGTGAGCAAATGGTTTGTAGACTCTAGAGATTTATTTATTAACTCAAACAAGCATCCCAAAGTTGGAACATACGTTTTGACAAAATAGTCTAATCATTTGACTTCGTATGAGCTATGCGTATATATGATGGCTAGTGGGAGAAGTGTACAGTTTATTATGCTTTACATATATGACAACCTTCTTATTAGGAATGAGGTAGGAATGTTATAGTCCACTAAAATATAGTTATCTACTCAATTCTCCATGAAGCATTTAGCAGAAGCATCCTATGTATTAGAAATGCACATCTATAGAGAAAAATCGAAAAGGATGATGGGGCTTTCCCAAACCCCAATACATTGAAAAAATACTGAAGAGGTTTAGTATGGAAGAATCCAAGAGATAATTGCTTCCCATGAGACATGGCATTTATCTCTTGAAGTCTATGGCCCCCAAGACTGAGGAAGAGAAATGAAGAATGTCTCACATACCTTATATCTCCACTATTGAAAGCATAATGTATACAGTTTAATGTACTAGATCAAATGTGGCACACTCGCTATGTGCTACGAGTAGGTTCCAATCAAATCCCGATGAGAGTCACTGGATAGCCATAAAAGTAATCCATAAGTATTTGAGAAGAACTAAGGATACATTTTGGTATACAACAGTAGAGAATTAAAACTTGAAAGGTTTTTAGATTCAAGTTTTCAATCTAATGTAGATAACCACAAATCCATTTATAGATTCATATTTTACCTTAATAGCAGTGCAGTAAGTTGGAAAAGTTCCAAACAAAATACCATGATCGACTCTACCATAGAAGTAGAATACATTGCGGCTTCGTAAGTAGCAAAGAAAAGTGTTTAGATGAAAAACTTCATTCAAAAGTTGAATGTAGTGCCTAGCATTGTTGAGCCAATCATTTTTTTCTACAATAAAAATGGGGTGGTAATACAAGCTAAAGAGCCAGGATCTCATCATGATCCAAGCACATTTTGAGGTGATATCATTTGATCTAGGAGATCATTGATAAAGGCGACATCTGAGTGGAAAGAGTTGCCTCGGAAGAGAACATAGCACATCTACTGACAAAACCCCTATCATAAAAGTTCTTTGAAGGACATTTTGAGAAGATATGTCTCAAGGCTATAGGGTATTGGCTTTAGGGCAAGTAGGAGTTGTTGGAATAGTACCCCACAGGCCAATTAGATTAGCTTTGTAAACTAGTTCATTGCAAGATAATCTTGATTGAATGATATTCATTATATGGCCATCTTTATCTTATTCTCTTTATTTTCTTCCCTTGCATTTGGATGAAACCCATAGATCACACAAGACTATGGGACTCAGTCATGCATTGGGTGGTGATAATGGAATAAGTCCTTCACAGTTGTCATCTGAAAATATCCAAGTCATAGGATCTTATAAGACATGGTATCTAAGATCTGGATAGACATGCATTGACAATGCATAAAATCCAAAGGTTGGATATTACTTAATTCCATGAGCAATCCCATATGAGATATGAATGCATGTTGGTAGGTTCTTGTTAAAGAATAAAGTAGTGAAGACCCGCCTGGACAATCTACTAGATAGCCGAAGTGGTAAGTTCCCTCGCTTATGCTAGTGTATATTATTAGTCATTTGACTTGAGGATCCATGGTAGTCTTGTGTTTGTCCCTTATGCTTTGACTCTTCTATGGTCACTTAACAGGCCACTCGGGTAGGGATTAGGCATGAGCTGCTGGACATAGAGATTTGTGAGATCCAAGAAGGAATATAACTCCTCGTCTTTGTGAAGGGAGAGTGTATCTCCTATATATTCTATGATGATCAATTACCAAAACTCCTTGCACAAGGTGGTGTGACAATTTGGAAAAGAAGTTTTTCAAAGGTAAGGTCAAACAATGGAATCGAACATTAAGAATAGAAATATAATATTGAGGCTATTAGGGAGCCGACTAATATCTTTCCTTAGGCCTCTTTTAGGATATAGGAGTCTGAAGGACTATATTTGCATGGTATACCTAATGCTAGAATGGTTTTTCAAGAACATTCATTTTAGCCAATTAGTTAGGTTCCATGGGTTTGAAGTTAGACATTGAACATGGAGATTGGGTACTTTTCAATTAATCTCATTAATTATAAGACATTTCATTAGATAAAATTTGTGCTTCAATTAAATTCACTAATCACAAAGTTAGTAGCCATCTAAGCAAAGGACATTTGGCATCACTTCCTAATGGGAGGTGTGTGACCACTCCGATATATAGATATAGTGAGTGTCCGGCCAAGGGTAGCATCAGGTGAGCACATTTTATAAGTTATTCTTCTAACAATATTGTGTTGTAGGAATCTAAGTTGTTAGCCCCCATCATTCTCTCCTTCTCCCTCCTTCTTTCACCACAATATTCCCAGCCTTTCTCCTCTGATTGTCTGCAGATTTTCCAGTCTTTTGTTTAGAGAATAGGCCATTTATTTGGTGTGTGGACATTTGCATAAGAGGTAATCTAGTTCGGTTGCTTTTTACTCTTGATTAGAGCTATTTCTGGCAGTCGGTTTTTGCCTCTGCTTGGAATACCTCTAAAGTTCTGATCAGCCTGAAATTTAGACTATATAATATTGAAAGGGTTTAGGAGTTCCAATTAAAATTTCAGCCAAAAAGATAAGTCTATCGAAAGGAAAAATGGTGGTGCTCCTATTGCGTTGGTGAAGAGCACATTTGACAGTTGGAAAGAGTTAACTCTTGCTCTTCATTTTTGCTATCGCCAAGGTATTTTTCCTTTCCAAATCTGAATTTCATGCATGTTTTTATCCTTGGGGTGTTTGTGTGGGCTAGCTTTTTCAGCTTTTTATAAAAATATTTGGATCCTAGTGCCATATAAACCTACAAAATGATCTTATTGGTCTACTTAGACATGGTCTAGCTAATCAAGCAAATTAATTCCTTTTCTTTATCCAACTCCTTGGATTATATTGTGTAATACTTAGATAATATCCATTATAAAGGCACTTTAGTTTTTGTGTGAGATACGTTGGGTTCACCAATTAATTCAATATGGGCTCGCAAATACTTACGATTTAATTATGAATAGTAAAATATTATTCCAATCAATTAAAATCATTTTTACTTGACATCTCTTGAATTAATCTCCATTAATTCAAAAGTACTCAATCTCCATTGTAAACGTCTAGCCACAACCCATGGAGCTCAATCAAAGAGAGAAATCAATTCGTGTGAACTCTTTTGCTTATAAGTATCGTGCAAATATAGTCCATTTATATTTTATCTCCTGATCGATGCTAAGGATTAAGATATTTATCAAAACTTTAATAGCCTCAATAACTATGTCTCTAATCTTTCGGATTGATTCTTTTGTGACCTCAACTTTTGAACCTCTTTACCACATAGTCGCTATGCCTTGCGCAAAGGCTTCTTGAATCAAACATCATAGAAAACATATGAGATTAACTTATTCAACAAGATAAGCAAAAAGGATCCTTTATTGGTTCTAGAAAACCTCTATATACAAGTAACATGTGCTCAAAACATATATCTTATGATACACTAAGTCATCAATGCATGAATTAAGCATAAACAGCAACATACAAGATTACCATGGAACCTCAAATCAAAGAACTAATAATATATACTATCATAAGCTTAGAGAATCATCCTCTTTGATATGCCACTTCAACTACTTTGAGGATTTCTCTACATCAAGTCCTCAATGAGCTTGCTCTCTAACAAGTATCCATCAATGTATATCATTGTCTATCACACCGAATGCCGATGAAATAGGGCATCTATTAACATTTAGAACATACATTGTTAATGCAAGTCTATTCAGATCTATGATGCCCTCATCTCGTAGATTGTAGAACTTGGAGTGGTTCCAAGATCACAACCATAGAGACACATTTTATGATATAGCCAACCATTTGAAAGCAAGTAAGGTACTAAGATCCAATTATCAAAGCTTCAAAAGCATGAAATTAACTAGTGCTTACAAGCATACAAAGGATCAAATCATTTTAGGGATTCAAATTTGGTAGAGCATTACCTTGAAAAGCATAATCCAAGGAGACACTTATGAACTTTTCACAATTCCAAAAACTATTTACTACTGGTGCAACTAGAAGAGTGCAAAAATTGCCCAACCAAAACTCCTTCAAAAATTCCAAAAACATTACTAGAGCTTCTCAACACCTTGATTAACTCATTATAAAAAATTTAGATAAAAAATCTTTCTGGAACTCCTTGGATAAAATTGCCAAATTGGACTCTATATAGGTAGATCTCCAAAACAAGCAAACTCTCTTGTTTGCTTCTATTGTTATAATCCACACACTACTTAAATCTTCCAAAATCTCCAATCTATAAGCTGGAATAAGAGAAGAGATTTTTACGTAGTAGAGGCCAATTTTAGGTAGGAAAGAAGAAGAAGAGAGCAAAGCTTTCAACACTTGAATGCAATGCTTGCAAGAGGTTTTTGGAGGGAATTGTGATAGAATCTAATTCTTCACGAATAATGTGAGCTAATAAAGTCCCTCACCTCTATATCTATATACAAAGGGAGGATGATGTGATGCCAACTTGGCATCACACCTTCTTCAAGGGGGGTGGGCGGCTACTTGTCAAGTTGGCAAGTAAGAATCTCAAATCACATTTGAATTTTCCCTTTAAAATTCATTCTTCCCATTAATTAAATTAAAATATTTAATTTAATTAATTGACTTTTGACTTAACTATAAAGTTAAGCTAGCTTAACTCTTAAGCTTAATTTGCTAAGTTAACTCTTTAAGTTATCTTGACCAATTGATGATCATGTTGGCACCAAATAATTAACCCCTTAATTATTGGTCTAATTTAACTCTTTAAATTAATTAATTATTTTAACACTTAAATTAATCAAGCAAAAATTACCTTTAAAATTGGCATCTTAAAATTGGTCCACCAGGAATTGCTTTTCTAACATTTAGAAAATTTTCTCCATCAATTTGGAAGCTAATTGACATTTGTGTGTGACCCAATAGGTTCTACAATTCATTGGACATGGGCTCACAACTCCTTATGACTTTTGAATATATGATATTTATTTTAGTTTAAAACTCCTTTTAAACTAATCGACTAAATTTAGTTAATCTCATTAATTGAAGAGTACCTAATCTCTATGGTCAATGTCCAACCTCAAGCCCATAGATCTCAACTAATTAGCTGAAATAAATGCTCTTGAAGAACTATTCTAACATTATGCAAACTATGCAAATATGGTCCTTCCGACTCCTATCTCCTAAAAGAGGCTTACGGCAAGATATTAGTCGGCTCCCTAATAGTTTCAATACTATGTTTCTATTTTCGTGTTCGATCCCTTTGTGTGACCTTCTCTTTGAAAAACTCCTTTTTCAAATTGTCACACCACCTTGCACAAAGATTTATGGGAATCAATCATTATAGAATACATAAGATATACACTTGCCCTTCACAATAGCAAATTGTCGGATTCTTTCTTGGATCTCACAAACTTCTATGCCAAGTAATGCATACCTAATCTTAATCTAAAAGACCCACTGAGTGGTTAAGGAAGAGTTAAAGCATGAGGACCGAACATAAGGTTACCATAGATCCTCAGCTTAGAGGACTAATAATATGTATTAGCATAAGTGGGAAAATTAGCCACTATTGACTTGACACTATGGCTATCTAATGGATTCTCTGGTAGGTCTTTAGTACTTTGTTATTTAACAAAAATCCACTAACATACACCCATGTCTCATACAGTTGCTCATGGAATAGAACACTATCCAACTCTTAGATTTATACATCGTTAGTGCAAGTCTATCCAAATCTTAGATGCCCTATCTCTTAAAATCCTACGACTTGGAAGATTTGAGATCATGATCATATGAGACTTATTCTATGGTCACCAAACCAAGTCCACAATCAAAGGTGATCTAAGGAATTTATCCAAATGTGAGTGAAGTGAAATAAAGCATAAGATGAAGGTGGCCATATGAAAAATATCATTAAATCAAGACTATTTTATAAGGAAATAACTTTTACAAGGCTGATTTCATTAGCTTGCAAGGCATTATTCCAATACTATTCACCATACCATGTCATGTAGTTATGCATGACCTTGTAGGCTTCAACCAAATATATAACAAAGAAGTATAAGTTAAAGATGGCTAATGAAAATTATTATATTGATTAAATAAAAATATATTATAATAGCACTACATGCCATTCTAATTAGCTTGTCAAGCACTGCTCTAACATCCATCATGCTAAAGAACTCATGCTTGGAAGTGAAATCTATATGCTCATTAATCTATGTAGATGGTAGAAATCCTTGGCCAAGCTCGACTAAGGTTATAAAGATCTATGACACTTTCTATTTGTCTACATTCTTCAGCACTAACTATTGAAATAGTGCCTCGCAAGCCAATAAGATTAGCATGAAAACTATTTTGCTTGTGATATAATCTCGATTGAAAGATATTCTTTATAAATTGCCATCTTTATCTTATGCTTATATCCCTTCACTGCCATTGGTTGAAGCCCTTAGATCACACTAGACTATAGGACTTGGTCATACACTAGGGGGTGATCATAGAATAATTCTTACATGACCATGATCTTAAATATTCCAAGTCATGGAATCTTATGAGATAAGATATCTAAGATTCTGATAGACTATCAAAATAGTGCCCCACAAACCAATAGAATTAGCATTGTAAGAACTATTTCATTGTATATACAATCTTGATTGAATGATATTTCTTATATGACCATCTTTATCTTATACTTTTTATCACTTTAGTTGTATTTAGATGAAGCCCTAAGATCAGACTAGACCATGGGACTTGGTTAGTTTATGGGGTGGTGATCATGGAAGATGTTAAATCTTTGAAGTTATAGAATCTTATGAGATGGGACACCTAAAATTCGGATAGACTTGCACTAACGATGCATAAAATCTAAGAATTAGATATTACTCTATTCCATTAACAACTATATAAGATAGGGGTGTATGTTAGTGGGTGTTTGTTAGAGAGCAAGACACTAAAAACCTACCAACAAATCTACTAGATAGCCATAGTGGCAAGTTGGTGGTAGCTAATTTTTCTGCTTACACTAGTGCATATTATTAGTCCTCTAACTTGAGGATCCATGGTAACCTTATGTCCAATGCTCATGCTTTGGCTCTTCATCGATCACTTAGCGGGTCTTTCGAGTTGAGATTAGGCATGAGCCACTTGGCATATAGGTTTGTGAGATCCAAAATAAAATCCAACTCCTCACTTTTATGAAAGGTGAGTACATCTCCTTTGTATTCTATAATGATCGATTTCTAGAAATCTTTGTGCATGGTTGTGTGATAATTTGGAAAAGGAGTTTTCCAAAGATGAGGTCACACAACAGGATATAACATTGAGAATAGAGATATAATATCGAGGTTATAAGTAGCTTACAAATTATCTTATCCTCCTTCTCTTTTGAGAGATAAGAGATAGAAGAATCATATTTGCATAGGACACATAAAGCTATGATAGTTCTCTAGAATATTCATTTTGAAAAATTAGTTGGACTGCATGTGCTTGATGTTGGATATCAACCATGAAAATTAGATACTCTTCAATTGATGAGATTAATTGAATTGAGTCAATTAGTTTAAAAGGAGTTTTAAACTAAAATAAATATATGATATTCAAAAGTCATAAGGAGTTGTGAGTCCAAGTCCAATGAATGGTAGAACCTATTAGATCATACATAAAAGCTAATTAGCTTCCAAACATGATAGAACAATTTTTTAAGTGTCGGAGATTTTTCCTTGGTGATCGATTTTCAAGGATACAATTTGACAATCAATTTTGACTCGATTAATTTCAATGTCAAATTAATTGACTAATTTAAGAGTTAAATTAGACCAATAATTAAAGAGTTAATTATTTGGTACCAAAATGACCGTCAATTGGTCAAGTTGGCTTTAAGAGTTAAGTTAACTAAATTAAGCTTAAGAGTTAAATCAAATGTAAATTAATTGTATTAAAGTGTTTAATTTAATTAATGGGAAGAATACTTTTTGGAGGAAACCTTTAAGTGAAATGTTCATTTAAATTAGCATCTTAATTAATTTGGAATTAGATTCCAAATGTAATTAAAATGCACATAAAATTCAAGTAAAACTTGAATTTGAATTTACCACCTTGGCGTGCCACTTGGGTGGTTACCTTGAGAAAGGTATGATGCCAACTTGCATCACACCTTCCAGCCTCTATATATAGATATAGAGGGGTGTAAAGATTGCCCAGTGTATAGAAAGTGTGAAGAATTAGATTCTTTGCATTCCCTCCAAACTCTCTCTCTCTCTCTCTCTCTCTCTCTCTCTCTCTCTCTGTGTACATTGCATCATGTGTTGAAGTTTTGCATCTCTTTTTCTTACCTTGAAAATTGGCCTCCTCTACCTCATTTTCCCCTCTAACTCCAGCTTCTAGTAAGGGGAAAATAGAAGATTGATTGTTGTGTGGATCATAACAATAGAGGCAAGACACTTGACTTGCTAGATTTTGGAGATCCACCTATAATAGCTCCAGATTGGTGAATTTTTATGGTGTGATACAGAATTATTTTTGATCCAAAATTTTCAAGGTTGCTTCCTTAGTGTGTGGATGTGTTCCAAGTTTAATTTGGTGATTTTTGGAGTAGTTTAATCAAGGTAATTGTTGTTTTCTTTCTACTATGCTGATTCCAAACAATTTCTGGATCCAAGAGAGATCTTTGATTTTATTCTTGATTTTGAGCTAAAAGAGGTAATTCTTCATCCTAATCCATATCTATAGCATGATTAGATCCTTGGTAGTAGCAGTAGCTTAGTTAATTTAAGCTTATAAAGTTTTTATTATTGAATCCTAGTGTTACTCTTGCTTTCATAGACTTGCACTAGTGAACAAAGCACTGGAGACTTGGTCAAAGAATCCCCTAGGTAGCCATGGTGGCTAGTTCTCCAACTTATGCTAATGCATATAATTAGTTCTTTGACATAAGGATGAACTGTAACATTGTGGTTAGGTCCTTATACTTTGACTCATCCCTGGTCACCTAACAAGCCATCCAGGTTGTACTTGAGTATGAGCTACTTAGATATGGAGGTTTATGAGATCCAAAATGGAATCCAACTCTTTGTCTTTGTAAAGGGTGAGTACATCTCCTATACATTCTACAATGATCAATTCTAAGAAGTCCTTAGCCAAGGCAGTATGATAATCTAGAAAAGGGTTTTCCAAAGATGAGGTCACAAACTAGAATCAAACATAAGAATAGATGCATAGTATCGAGGCTATTAGGGAGCCAAATAATATCTTACCCCCTCTTCTATGAAAATAGGAGATGAAAGGACCACATTTGCATGATACGTGTAGAGCTAGAATGGTTCACCAAAAGAATCATTTGGCCAATTATTGGGCTCCATAGACTTGAGATTGGACATCAATCATGGAGATTGGGTACTCTTCAATTAATAGAGATTAATTGAATTAAATCAGTTTAGTTTAAAAGAGTTTAAACTAATGTGAATATATAATATTTTAAAGTCATAAAGGATGTGAGCCCATGTCTAATGAGTGGTAGAACCTAATGGGTCACACACAAATGTCAATCAGCAATCCTAAATGTTGAGGAGAATTTTATAAATGTTAGATGAATTCCAAGGTGGTTGAAAATTGAGGGAATTGGTTAATACAATTTTTAGTCATTTTGACTAGATCAATTCAATTGTTAAATTGCTCTAATTAATTTAAGAAGTTGAATTTAGACCAAACACATTAAGTGTTAATTTAATTAGTGCCACATGACTATCAATTAGTCAAGTTAACTTAATGAGTTAAGTTAACAAAATCTAGCTTAAAAAGCTAAGTTGACTTAAAGGTTAAGTCAAAGTTTAATTAACTTAATGTGTTTGCTTTAATTAAAATGAAGAAATGATTTTGGAGGGAGATTTCACATGAAATGTTCATTTGGAGTGGAATTACAATTTATTTGGTAAACATGTCATAAGATGAAATGTAGATACCAAATGAAATTCAAATTCACACAAATTAACATGCAGTAAGATGGTTGCAAGTTGGGATGCAAGTTGGGATGGCACCTCCCACCTTGAGGGAGGTGTGATGCCACCTCCCACCTTGAGAGAGGTGTGATGCCACCTTGGAATCACTCCATCCTCCCTCTATATATAGATATAGAGAGGGGGCGGCCAAGTTAAGATTATACACACACTTTGTGCTTCTAAAAGTTGGATCCAAAATTCTCTCCAAAATTGTGATTCTTTCATGAATTGAGGTTTCACTTTCTTGATCACCTCCCCCACCATCTTCAGCCTCCAACCAAGCTCTCTTTCTTCTTAGTTTTTTTCCAGATGAATTACAGAGTAAAGGATTAATCATTGGTGTGTGGACTTTGGCATTAGAGGTAAGACGAATTTTGGATTGCTTGTTTTTTGTGATCCTCTATTCTAGCAGTGACTTTCTACACTCTGTTCATGGTCTTTTTAGAGAATTTTGGAGCTACATTTTTTACTGGACATTCTATATTGAGTTGGAAAAATTTTGGTCCATATTTGGCTTGAATCCAAGGTAATTTACCCAAGAAAAAATTGATCACACCTTGCAGCACCAAAAGCTGTCTGCTCTTGTGAAAGGAAGCACAACTTCAAATTTTGGTTGGATTTTTCTTGAGAGGTAACAATCTGACCTTAATCCATTATATAAGCATGATTTAGATCCTTGGAATGGTGTAATCCAAGTTAGATTTCAGTTTTAAATGTTTTAAATTGGATCCTTAGGGTTACACCTCTTTCACCAACACCACATTATATAGTCGACTAACAAATTGAATCTGCATAATGTGCTATCTGGAAATTTGCCAATCTTAATTTTGATGATCAAATCTTTTTCTGGCCTAAAAATGCCTCAATTTTACTTGCCAGCATCATAGTCAGATCAATATTAGATTGCTTGCTCCAGGACTTATATGGTCGATACCTACTAGGCCTTTTGTTGAGAAGGCTAACATATCTACATTAATGTACAAGAATTTGATTAAATATTGAAATATATCAGCAAGTAAGTTAGCACTAACCTTAGTCACTATCTCAAGATTTTCAATGGGCAAATTTTATAGAGAGCAGCTCATCTAGGGGCTCGACCACATGGGGTTCACCTCCCTTTTCCTTGATTCTAGAGTTTGATATTTAGGCCTCGAGGCAGCCTAAATCTAGTTGTCTTTCTCTGCTCTAATCTAAATCACTTCTATATAGCATTTTCCAACCATATGTTAGTTCCATCAAACCTCTCTCACATCTTTATCCACAAGAAACTTAATTTTCATATGGGAGGTAGAAGTTACCACCAAGAGCATGTTCAAGATTGATCCACCAAATATAACACTATAAGTGGAATAAGCATCAATTATTAAAAGTCATACTATTTGAGCTTTTCTAATAGCTCTACTTCCCAAGGTCAAAGGTAACATGATTTGCTCTATAAATTGCACTAATTTTGAGCGAATTTGACAATCATAGGTAGACCAATTTGAGCACATTTAAGAAAAGGATACCCATGAACTTCTACCATCTATAAACACTCGTGCTAGATAATAAAGGGTGTATTAAGTTTAATAACTGAAGCACCTTGATACAGGGCCTTAGCATCCGATAAATCATGTCCAAATATATTTTGGACCTCTCTACCTTACTATTGTTAGAGCAGTGCCCAACAAGCCAATTAGATTAGCGTATAACTACTCTTATGATGCACTTTTATTTAATCAATATAATTATGTAATTGGCCATATTCATCTTGTGTTATGCATTAGATTGAAGCCTGCAAAGTCACGCATAACAATGGGACATGGTGTAGGTTAATAGTTGGCTACATCATGAAATGTGTCTCTATAGTTGTAATTTTGAAATCACTTCAAGTCATAGAATTTAATAGATAAGGGCCTCATAGATTCAGATAGACTTGTATTAGCGATGTATATTCCAAAGGTTGGACGATGCCCTATTTTATGGGCATACAATGTAGTAGACATTGATACAAGTTAGTAGGTGCTTATTAAAGAACAAGTTCACTGAGTACATGGCATAGAGAAATCCTTGAGATAGCTGAAGTGGCATGCCAAAGAGGATGATTCTCTAAACTTATGATATAGTACATATAATTAGTCTCTTAACTCATTGTTTCATGGTAATCTCGTATGCTAGTGCTTATGCTTTGATGATGCACAATCACTTAGCGAATCACAAGGTATAGGTTACTTATATGCGGAGATTAGTGAGAACTAATAAAGGATCCAGTTTGCTCATCTTGTTGAACAAGTCGATTTGCTATATTTTCTATGATGCTTGATTAAAGAAGTCCTTGCACAAGGCATGACAATAATTTGGACAAAACATTTCCAGAGTTGAGGTTGTAAAAGAATTGATCTCAAAGGATAGATACGTAGTTATTAAGGCTATTAAGATGCCAAAAAATATCTTAATCCTAGGCCTTGGTTGGGTAACAAAAAATGAAAGGACTATATTTGCATGGTATTCATAAATAGAAAGGTTCACACAAATTGATTTCACCTATTGATTGGCCTCCATAGGCTTGTGGCATGACATCAATCATGAAGATTGGATACTCTTGAATTAATGCAGATTAATTCAAGAGTAGTCAATTAAAAAGGAGTTTAACTAATTGGAATGGTTTTTACTATTCACAATTAAATTGCAAAGAGTTGCGAGCCCATATCTAATTGATTGATGAACCCAATGGATCACACACTAAAGCCAAAATGTCTTCACAATCAATATTATCTAAATGTTAGATAATACTATACAAGGAGTTGGATGGAGAAAAAGGAATTAATTGGCTTGATTAATTTAAGGAACTAATTAAATTAATTCAATTAAATAATTTGATTATTTAATTGAAGCCAATTATAATTAATTCAAGTGTAGTATTAATTTAATTAAATAATGTGATTACTTAATTAAGAGAAGAAATTGTATAGACAAATTTATGGATCACAAATTGGTATTAAAATTGCATTTTAATGAGGACCAATTCGATTAAAATAGCTTGATCTACTATGATTGGATCACACTAGACCATGTCTAGGTGCACCAATGGGATCATTTACAAAAGAGGAAAAGTGTGATACTAATATATATATATATATATATTGTATATATAAATATTCCATATGATGGAAGATGTGTGTCTTATACATATAATGTATATTTATAAGATTTCATAATGTGGGAAGTGTGACACACTATAGGGTATCTAGTGTGGTAGATGCATAATATACCTTTTTAAATGGGCTACCTATACTTAATCTTTGAGGATATTCTATGGCAATGGAAGGTGTGATCACAATATATATAGGTGTATGTATATGTGAGTCATATTTTTGGAGCAAAATGTTGACTATAAATATCCTATAGTGGCCACCCCTTTACTCTTATCACTAGGCCATGTGTTGGCAAAATTCTATCTCCAAAATTACCCTTTCTTCTAGTCTTCTTCTCCCTCCAAAAGTGCTCTCTAGCCTTCTTCTTCCTCCAAACTTTGAAGATCATCTCCAGCTATCTTCTTCAAAGTATGAAGATCACTTGGTGTGTGGACACCTTTGGAGGAAAAGCATTTGTTCTTCTAATTTGTGTCATGTCTCTCATTGCCAAGGTGTTGGCAAAATCTATTCGAGGTGTAAATCCATTTTAGAGTAGAATACTAGAAGAGTTCAACATGTGTAATTTTGATTGCTCCTTAAGTTAACATTTACTACAAAAAAAATGCTAGGAAAATGTGTGTTTTCTAGCCAAAACCATTCATGATGCATGAGATGATCCTTTGGAGGAAATATTTATTGTGATTAAATGTTTAGCTTCCTATGTTGTTAATTGAATTTTTGAAATTCTAACTTCTCTTTAAAAATATTCCTTCAAGTGGTGTCAAAGCCAATCTCATACCTCTAATGTTTTTAATTTTTGTTTAATGATTCATGTGATAAATTGATGAAATTATCACATGGTTCTAGTCTAATTGATGGACTTTAGATCATGTTGATAGTGGATGTTGCTTTGATTATGTTTAGCAACTGTATGATTAGATGTAATCTAATATGGAAATTTTAATTTGATTGAAGTTTGTAGTTAATTGCATGATTTAATGAGATTTAATGTTTTTATGCATTTTTAGATGTTGTATGGGTTTGAATTGTTCAAAAATGTATTAAGGAGGTCGTCAATGTGTTGGAATAAACTATGGTTTAAAATATTAAAAAAATGGGAGGGGGGAGAAAAAGGTGCACACTATTGGAATAGTGCCCAGCAAGTCAATAGTATTAGCATTGTAAAAGCTATTTCCATGTAAAGCAATCTTGATTGATTTATATTTTTCATATGGTCACCTTCATCTTATGCTTTATTTCTCTTCACTTGCATTTGGATAAAGTCCTTAGATCACCTATGACTACAGGACATGGTTTGGTGACTATAGAATAAGTCTCACATAGTCATGCTTTCAAATCTTCCAAGAGTAGGATCTTATGAGGTGAGACTTCTAAGATTCGAATAGACTTGCACTAATGATAAATAAATCCAAAAGTTGGATATTGCTCTATCCCACGAGCAATTGTATGAGATACGGTTGCATGTTAGTTGATGCTTGTTAGAGAACAAGGCTCTGAAGACCTATAGGAAAATCCACTAGATAGCCATAGTAGCAAGTTGTTAGTGGCTAATTCTCCTGCTTATGCTAGTGCATATTATTAGTCCTTTGACTTAAGGATCAATGATAATCTTGTGTCCAATCATCATGCTTTGACTTTTTCTTGACCACCTAGTGGGTCTTTTGGGATAAGATTAGCTATGAGCTGCTTGGCATTGAGGTTTATGAGATCCAAGAGTTGCTGTAAAGGGTGAGTGCATCTCTTATGTATTCTATAATGATCAATTTCCAAAAATTCTTGTGCAAGGTGGTGTGATAATTTGGAAAATAGTTTTCTAAAGAGAAGGTCACGCAAAGGGATTAAAAATTGAGAATAGAGATATAGTATCGAGGCTATTAGGGAGCTAATGAATATCTTTTCCTAGGCCTCTTTCGGGAGATAGGAGATGAAAGAATCGCATTTGCATGGTATGCATAGAGCTATGATGGTTCTCCAGAATATTCATTTCGGCCAATTAGTTAGGTTTCATGGGCTTGAGGTTGGACATCGACCATGGAGATTGAGCCCTCTTCAATTAATGAGATTAATTGAATTGAATCGATTAGTTTAAAAGGAGTTTTAACTGAAATGAATATAATATATTCAAAAGTTACAAGGAGTTGTGAGCCCATGTCCAATGAATTGTAGAACCTATTAGATTACACATAAAAGCCAATTCACTTCCTAATTGATGCAGAAAATTTTCTAAGTGTTAGAAAACTAACTCCTAGTAGACCGATTTTAAGGTGCCAATTTTGAAGGTCATTTTTGGCTTGATTAATTTAAGTTTTAAAATAATCAATTAATTTAAGGAGTTAAATTAGACCAATAATTAAAAGGTTAATTATTTGGTGCCAATGTGACTATCACTTGGTCAAGATAACTTAAAGAGTTAAGTTAGCAAATTAAGCTTAAGAGTTAAGCTAGCTTGACTTAATAGTTAATTCAAAAGTTAATTAATTAAATTAAATATTTTAATTCAATTAATGAGAAGAGTGAATTTTGGAAGAAAAATTCAAATGTGATTTTAATACTCTTGCTTGCCAAGTAAGTGGTCGTC
>JACGDI010004345.1:480000-561501 GCA_014898725.1 Jacaranda copaia
ACATAATAATTTAACTTGATTTCTTCCAAAAACTTGATTCCCACTAATAATAATCAATTCTCTTCATTTTTTCGATTCCTCTAAATTTTAACTCTGCCATTTTATTTGTATAAATAATTTATCGCAAACTTAATTTCTTTTATCTTAGATTACATGATGAATTGATATATAATTTTTTAAATTATTAAATGACTTTTATTATAGTTAAAATAGGTAAATAACATATAATTTGCATTTATAAATTTTGGTGCTTAAGAATTTAATTTTTTATTATAATTTATTACAATATTCTTTTAGAAAAATTCTAAAAGTTCCCTAAAATAAATAGTTAAAGGTTACATACCTTAATAGAAAAAGAAAAGAAAGAAATCTAATTTATCATAATACTTAATGAAAAGAAAATGGTCCTTGAAGTTAGGCCTATTAATGTTATATTTTATTTTTTAATCATTGTACTAGCCAGTTAAAGATTTTTATAACCTATAGATATTCATATATTAATTGTGTATATGCTTTACTATGTAAATTGCTAAAATGAAGATAACTTTCGCGGTCTAATATAGTATAAAAAAGTATTAACTTAAAGTATATTATTAAAGATAATGATTATTAACTTTCATGGACTTGAATAAGTTGTTCTTAAGAATTAGTTGATCTACATATTATATTTCCTTAAAAATATAAGTTTCCCTCCAAAAATGAATTCCCCTATTTTTTTATTCCCTCCAAATTTTTGCTCCTCCCTCCATTTTGTGCATAAATAGTATATACAAAAATTATTTGTTTTATCTTATATTATAAGATGAATTATGACGTATTATTATGGAGGTTAAAGATTTAATTCTATTCTTTGTTATTATTTATTTGGACATTGTTTTTGAACAAAAAAGATTTTAGAAAAACTGTTTATAATTAAAAAAACCTTTAGTCTTTATGTGTAATTAATTTCAACTTAAAAATTAAAATGTTTGTACTAACAATATATTAATGTGGACAATTTGTGTAGCACCCCACCTTGGAACAGCACCTAAGTTGAGGCACTACTCTAATTCAAACTTAATTCTCAAAGTTACAATTTAACAATAAACCCATAAATTCAAACATCTCAAAATTTAACATTGATTCAACTCCAACAATACTAAATAAAACCACAAAAAACGGATATATCAAAAGAGTTCAGGGGACTAAGTTATATTACATTCTCTGACAGATCAAGCCATCATTTTGAACTTACTCTACAATCTTTAAATAAAATATATACATCATAAGGTCTTTAAGGTCAACCCAACAGTTACAAGTTTCATACTTAATTTCGGCTCTAATTCTATTACAAAACAACCATATACTTCATTCCAAACCCAGTGTCCACCAGAACCCATATCTATCTAAAAGAATATGAAATACATGGGGAAAGTCCAATGACCTAGAAAGGGATATGTACAAGTAACAACAGTGTTTACTGAGAATAAACTCAACTCGATAAAATATAATCTTTATCAAATTGAATATAACAGAATTTGAAAATATAGACAGATAGTATAGAAAAGCAGACAGGAAACTCTTCTACCTTATTGCTCCAAGAATAGATTACAGGTAGACAAAAATCATTTAGGCAAATCAAATCCAAAGCATATGCATCCCAAGAAAAGGCTATAAGACATGCATTGCAGATTCCCCTTATACCAGATAGACAAACAATTTACCTAAGTGTAACAACTTAATATATGGCAAAAGCCTATACGGACTGTATAGCACACCGCTAATACCTAAGGGAAGATCTCTAGCATAACATTTATACTCAGGGAGAAATCCCTAACATACAATTGGCACCCAGGAAAAACTTCCTAGCATACCGATAACATCCAAGGGAAAATCCCTAGCATGCCTCTACATAACCAAAGAGATCACCCATATGGCCCTTTGCCCATATAATCATTGTATAGATAATAGAATAACTGCTTATACAGATGCCTAAGGCAATAGAAAGGCAGAGCTAATAAATACAAATGCCCATATAAAGGCAACAGAAAATAGTAAACAGAGAATAGATAAGCCAACATGGCTAATAAACACAAAGCTAATAATAGATATGTCGACAAGTAAACAGATATAGTACAAATAGTACAAATACAAGACTGACAGATATCAGAATAACAGATAATAGACAGAAGTTCAGGGTGCCAGAACGGACAGAAAATAGAACTAACATCAGAAATAACCCTTATAGGAGTATTCAAGTCAGATAATATATAACAGACAGATTTCAAATATAGATCAGAATATGGTTCAGAAACAGTAAAATCCACATAAGGGCTTATTACAACTACAGATAAGAAATGTAATGCCAGATCGACAGACCCTCATAGGGGTTACCAACAATTAAGAGTAGCTTAACAAAGCAACAACCTAGAGTAGGAGACCCTCACCTCTTGCAGTCCCAAACAATAATAGTTAAAAATTAATTCTACTACTCATTGGTGCCAAGCTCGTCATCACCTAATCAGGAAAATATGCCATGTGTTAAAATTCTCTAGAATCAACATTCACGCATAAATCTCTAATCAAATTCCCATTCCAACACTACTAAACTTATAATGGTTCCTGATATCAAAATTTAATTCAACGTCTTATTAACCAACATACGAGTCCAAAATCATATCTCCTATCTCCCTATTCCTCGCATAGGAAAATAATCATAGAAATACAGATATTGACTCAAAGGCTCGACTCGGACAAAAACTAACAATTGCATGCATGCATGCACGCACATATATACATAGCATGTAATTAACCAAAAAAAAATCCAATCTCACTAACAAGGGCTCGAAATCACAAATTGAAAGTACTAGGATGATCACCATGTTGAGACGAGGAGACTGCCTCTTTAATGGTCATCAGACCACCACCGCCAAAAAACTCAACTCCGCTATAGAATTGTTCCTCTAGCCGTAATGATTCCAATGCCACCTTCCATTTCTAATTTTGAGCAATGTAGATATCGAAATGCCCCAAAAATTGCCAAGTTTCTCCTCTCTCCATCGAGCTTTGATCACTGCCCCGCCATCATCAGAGTCGCCATGCAAGGGTATCGTTAAGCTCTTCACATCAAATGCTTCCCAACCCAACCCTCAGAATCAAGAATGGCTGCCAGAAACCACAAAACCCAACTACCACTGTGGTTGGCCTCCTCGGTCCGATTCCTGCAGTCGCTGCTCTGCCATTCAAGTGATGAGTTTAAGTGGCTGAGAGTGTAGGTGGTGATGAGGGAAAGAGATTCGTAGGTTTTGGAGGGTTGAAAAGCTGCCGGAGACTTGGTCGAAGGTGGTGGTGGTGGTTCGGTGATGAAGTAAAAAAAAGAAGAGGAAAAATGGAGAAGGAAAAGGAAGAAGGAAAACAAAAAGGAAAAGTGAGAAAGAAAGAGCCCCTGCCCATTTCTAAAATTTAATTTTTATTTTTTATTTCTTTTAATAAAATTTTAAATTATATAATTTTATCCCAAATTTTTTAGAAAATTGTTATTAGTCCCAAATTGTTCAAAAGTCAACAAAATTAAGTCTACAAAAATTATAATTTAGCCCACAAAACTTTTAAAATAATTAATAATGTGAAATTCATAAAATTTCCAAATAATGACAAAATCATATATTACAAATAAAATAAATAAAATTTTAGGGGTGTTACAATTTGAACATGCATTTGTTGAAAATTTTCTATTGTTAATTAATGCTAATTGTTTTGAAATTGATCAACTTGTATAATTTTAATATAGTTGGAAAATTTTAAATTATTTTGAAATACTCTTGACATTGTAATATAAACTTAGTAATATAGTTATAAGTTTAATAAAATTATTTTTACCCCCATATATTTAATTAAATATTTGAAGAATTGTTAGCATCCTTAACAAATTTGTAGAACTCGTTGAATATTTACATTAAAATTCAAAAATACCCTTCAAAAGCTGCTATGATTATTTTTTAGATAAGAATACCCCTGGACTTATTTGTAACTATAACATGGGGTTTAACTTCAATATTATTTAAATTACTCAAAATAAATGTGAATAATTTTATTAATAATTTTTTTAAATATTAAATAATCTTTTAATTGATGTTGAATTAAAAAATTAAATTTGATATGATATATTTCTATAATATTTATATTGATGTATAAAATTTTGTATATTTTAATGTGGATTTTGTTATATAAATTTAAATTTTTTTGTTATTTTTTTAAAATTTTTTAATGAAGTTTGATTAGGCATTTCAAATTTTGTATAATTTTTATAAATAAATTGGGTAAAATTCATTTTCGTCCAAGAGGTTAAGTAATTGAATATATTTACACTACTAACCAATCAAAATATATATATATATATATATTTATACTACTAGCATTATCTCCATATTGTTAAATTATAAATACAATTAAAAATAACAGCATAAAACTAAAAATATCACAAAAATTAAATATTATGTCAAGAAATGATAAAGTAAAATTAAATTTAAAACTTTAAATTTTAATATTTAAAAGCATAAAACATATAAAGACATCTCATATACATGATATTATGAACAATAAATTTCAAGATTATTCAAAGAGAAGTTTAAAAAAAGGAAAAATCATTCCAAACATAAAAGTCCATGAATATTTTTTTATACTTTATTAAAAAGAAGAAAATATTATGCAATCAAAAATCAACATATAGTTGCATTAAAAAATAAAATATATGAGAATAATATAGAACACAAGATTGATTGAAAAAAAAACTTAAAAATTTAATAATTTAAATTTACTTTCATTTTAAAAGACGATGAGTAAATACATTATGTTAAAACATAAAATATAAAGAATTAGATAATATATTGATGACTATGAATTTAAAAACAATCTTATTTAATTCTAATTTTTTATTAAAAATCAATTAATTTAAGACAAAACTATGATAGTAAAGATAAAAAAATTAAAATAAATCAAAATAAATATATAAAATAATTGTAAAGTTAAAATCAATATTAGTATATACGTTAATAGAAACCTTTTAATTTGACTCATAACTTAGTTATCGAATAATTAAGTGAAGAAAAGAATTTGATATTAGCCATATAAAGTTAAAACTACAGTAAACTGATAAAATAATTATAAACTTAAAATTGATTTTAAAATGTGAATTAGTGACAAAATATGATGATGAAATTAGAATGTATAATAAAATATAGAAAAAAAAAATTATTGTGTTCAATCGCAAATTTTTGTATAAATATAATAGGTTATTCATATTATATTCTGCAAATAACAAAAAAGTAGTGAATAACAAAAAAAGTTGTTAACCTTTCAAATAATCAAAAATAAAAAATTCTCATTATTTCATATATTCTCATTTTATACATATATATAAATGTAGCACCTCACCTTGGGATAGCAACTAAGCTGAGGTACTACTCTAATTCAAACTTAATTCTCAGAGTTACAACTCAATAGTAGGCCCATAAATTCCAACATCTCAAAAATTTAACACTGATTCAACTCCAACAATACTAAATAAAACCACAAAAATGAATATATCAAAAGCATTCAGGGAACTAAGTTATATTACAGTCTCTAACAGATCAAGCCATCATTTTCATCTTATACTACAATCTTCAAATAAAAATATATACATCACAAGGTCTCTAAGGCCAACTAAACAATTACAAGTTCCATACTTAATTTCGATTGCAATTCTATTACAAAACAACCATATACTTCATTCCAAGCTTTGCATCTACCAAAGCCCATCCCCGTCTGAAAGATTATGAAATACATGGGGGGTAAGTTCAATGACTTAATGACAGATATGTACAAGTAACAACAGTGTTTACTGAGGAGAAATTCAACTCAATAAAACAAAATCTTTATCAAATTGAATAAAATGAAATTCAAAAAAACAAACAGATAGTACGAAAAAGCAAACAAGAAACACTCCTGCCTTATTGCTCCAAGAATAGATTACCGGAAGACAGAATCATTTAGGCAAATCAAACCCAAAGCATATACATTTCAAGAAAAGGCTATAAGACATGTATTGCAGATTCACTTTATACCAAACAGACAGATAATTTACCTAAGTATAATATCTTGGTATATGGTAGATGCCTATACGAACTATATAGTGCACCACTAATACCTAGGGAGAAATTCTTAGCATATCACTCGAACCTAGGGGAAATCCCAAGTGTATGGTTGGCACTAAGTTATATTACATTCTCTAATAGATCAAGCCATCATTTTCAACTTACTCTACAATCTTTAAATAAAATATATACATCATAAGGTCTTTAAGGTCAACCAAATAGTTACAAGTATCATACTTAATTTTAGCTCTAATTCTATTACAAAACAACCATATACTTCATTCCAAACTCGGTGTCCACCAAAGCCCATAGCTATCTGAAAGATTATGAAATACATAGGGAAAGTCCAACGACTTAGAGAGGGATATGTACAAGTAACAATAGTGTTTACTGAAAAAAAACTCAACTCGATAAAATATAATCTTTATCAAATTGAATACAACATAATTTGAAAAAATAGACAGACAGTACAGAAAAGCAGATAGGAAACTCTTTTGCCTTATTACTCCAAGAATAGATTACAGGTAAACAAAAATCATTTAGGCAAATCAAACCCAAAGCATATGCATTCCAAGAAAATGCTATAAGACATGCATTGCAGATTCACCTTATACCAGATAGAAAGATTGTTTACCTAAGTGTAACAACTTAGTATATGGCATATGCCTATACAGACTGTATAGCACACCGTTGATACCTAAGGGAAGATCTCTAGCATAACACTTATACCTAGGGAGAAATCCCTAATATACAATTAGCACCCAAGGGGAAATCCCTAGTGCACCGGTGACATCCGGGAGAAAATCCCTAGCATGCCCCTATATAACCCAACAGATTGCCTAGTATGGCCCTTGGTCCACATAATCACTATACAGATAATAGAATAACTGCTTATACAAATGCTCAGGGAAAAATTCCTAGCGCACTATCTGTTTCAGATCAACAAAATAGAATGCCTCTAATGTAGCAAAAATAGTAAATGGAAAATAGATAAGCCAGCATGGCCAATAAACATAAAGCTGATAATAGATATGTCGACAAGGTAATAGATACAGTACAGAATGTATAGATATGAGACTAATAGACATCAGAATAACAGACAATAGAACAAAGTTCTAGGCGTCAGAATGGACAAAAAATAGAATCAATATCAGAAATAACCCTCATAGGGGTATTCAAGCCAGATAACATATAATAGAAAGATTTCAAACATAGTTCTAAATATAGTTCAGAAACAGTAAAACCCACATAAGGGCTTATTATTACCTCAGATAAGAAATGTAATGCTAGATTGATAGATCCTCATAGGTTGAAGAATGGGTGAAAGATCTTGAGGTCATATTCGATACTCTACGCTACCCCCAATGAATAGAAGGTTTAATTTGCCACATTTCTCCTGGCAGGATATACTAAAAGTTGGTGAAAAATGATAGATCATCATTGGACAGCCTCAGAACCCAGAGGACATGGGATAATTTCACTAAAGAATTCACAGATAAATATATGCCTCTGGTGGTTAAGCACTCTAAAGAACATGAGCTCATGAATTTGATCTAAGGAAATCAGACTGTTAATTAGTATAAGGCAATCTTCAGTCGGCTTATCCAATATGCTCCCTATATTTAGAATGATGAAAGTTGATAAATTCAATAGTTTACTCAAGGATTATGGCCAGATTTTAGATGGGGTCCAGCCATCTTCGATTTGTTGAATTTCAACATAGCAGTTAGTAAGGAACTGCAACTAGAATCAGAGTTGTAGAAAATTAGAAAAATTGAAGAAAAGGGTAGAAAGGGAAGACCATCTCCAGGTGGACCAAGTAGTACTAGCAAGAAATCATGGAGGCCACAAGTAGAGGGTGCGACTTAGAGGACTACTCAGACAGATGGGATAATAAATTGAGCTCAAGAAATAACACCGGTACTATATAGATTTTGTGGGTTAGCAAGGCATGAGGAAACAAACTATTGGCAAAAATAGGGTAAATGCCTACGGTGTGGTAGTAGTCAGCATCTTCTAAAAGATTGCCTAGGAAAAAAGGCCTAGTTTTGATAAGAAAAGCAAAAAATCCAGACCCGTACTTATGCCCTCACCGGAGAAGATACACCGAATCTTAATGAGGTAGTAGAACGTATGATCACTATCTCCAAGACTCTTGGTAAAGTATTATATAATCCCAGTACTTCCTATTCTTTTATATCTATTGAATTGTGTGCAAAATTGAATGTAAAACTTAAAACTATGGCATATCAAGTAGAAGTGAGAACACCTTTATGGTAGGACTAGTCACTGATATCACGTATCGGGATTGCTTTATTATGATTGAAGGCCGAGTGTATCCAGCTAATTTAATATAGATGCCTATACAAGGATATGATGTAATTCTTGGAATGGATTGGCTATACAACCACCAAGTACAAGTGAATTATTTCACTAAGTGCATAACACTTGGGGGAGGGATATTGATATCTTCACATCCTTTCATAGATAAAACCTCTCTGATACCAATCATATCAACTTTAGAAGCTAGACAGATCCTGAATGAGGATGGGCAAGGATTCTTGGCATACCTCATCAACAAACCTCAGGACATGGTCAAAATTGAAGAAGTAGAAGTGGTAGCAGAATACCCTAAAGTATTTCTCGAGAAATTAAACTCGCTACCCTTTGATAAGGAAATAGAGTTTGTTATTCATACTCTTCTAGGGGCTGCACCATTTTCCAAAACTCTATACCGGATGGCATCTATTGAGCTTAAGGAATTAAAGAGTCAACTGTAGGAGTTGTTAGAAAAGAAGTTTATCAAACCTAGCACATCACCTTGGGAAGCTCTAGTGCTGTTTGTTAAGAAAAAAGATAGGTCTATGAGAATGTGCATTGATTATTAAGAGTTGAACAAGGTCACTATCAAGAACAAGTACCCCTACGTGGAAGAGTTATTTGATCTTCTACAGGGATCAAAAATCTTCTCGAAGTTGAATTTAAGACAAAGGTATTATCAGTTGAATATCAGAGAAGAGGATATTCCAAACACAGCTTTCAATTCTTGATATAGCCACTACAAATTTGTGGTGATGCCGTTTAGCCTAACCAATGCCCCGATAGCATTCATAGATTTAATGCATTGAATATTCAAACTATTTGGATCAATTTGTGTTCATCTCTATTGATGATATCTTGGTTTTCTCTAAGTCCAAATAAGAGCATAGGAAACACTTACATATAGTTCTGAAGATCTTAAGAGAACATTAGATGTATGCTAAGTTCAATAAGTGTGAGTTTTGGATAAAGAAAGTAGCCTTCCGGGTTCATGTAATCACTCAAAATGGGATAGAAGTTGACCCTTCCAAGATAGATGTGATTGTCAGTTGGAAAAGACTTGAGAATGTTATAGAGATTTAAAGCTTTTTGGGATTGGCTAGTTACTACCGAAGATTTGTTCAAGACTTCTCCAAGATAGCCAGCTCACTAACCAAGTTGACCTTGAATGATGAGCAATTTGTTTGGAATGAAGAATGTGAAAAGAGCTTCTAAGGAAGAACCTTTGACTACAACACTAGTATTAGCCTTTCCAGATGGGTTGAAAAATTTTGTGGTATATACAGACACCTCAAATAAAGGGTTAGGATACATGTTAATGGAAAAAGGGTGTGTTATTGTCTATGCATCCAGAAAGTTAAAGCTTCATGAGGAAAATAATCCCACACATGATTTGGAATTAGTAGCAATTATCTTTGTACTATCAAAATAGAGGTACTATCTTTATGGGGCTATATTTGAAGTGCACACATATCACAAAAGCCTCAAATATCTACATTCGCAAAAATATTTGAACATGAGACAACAAAGATGGATTAAATTTTTGGAAGATTATGACTTTTCCATCAATTATCATCCTGGAAAAGTGATGTAGTACCTGATGCTATGAGTCAAAAAGTAGGAATGGCTCATCCGAAAGGCACAAAGACATCAAAAAAGTTGAAAGCAAGTGCTATGATAAGACTAAAACAACAAGTTTGGATTGCCGGAGTGAAAATACAATTGAAACTATATGAAAAAATTTGGCAAGCTCAAGCTAGGGAGAATTGGATGTTGAAATAGAAAGAGATGGTTAAAAGCTCTATAGGGTCTGAATTCAACATGGATAACTAAGGTTTCCTAATCTATAGAAATAGAATCTGCGTACCAAAAAAGATGAAGGAAAAGATATTGGAAGAGGCACATCAAATAAGATATACCATGCATCTAAGAGAAACGAAGATGTCTAAGACTTAAAGAAATAGTTCTGGTGGAGCAGTATGAAGAAAGATGTAGGAGACTTTGTGCAGAGATGCTTAACCTAATAGTTGGTGAAGGCAGAATACCAGTAACCATCAGGTTTGTTACAACCACTTCCCATCCCAGATTGGAAATGGAAACAAGTGACTATGGACTTTGTGATTGGTTTGCCAAAGGCTAGAGGAGGTGATAATAGTATTTGGGTAGTAACAAATTGACTAACAAAGTCCTCACACTTTCTACTAGTCGGGACTAACTATAAAGTTGAGAAATTAGCATAATTATACCTTAAGGAGATTGTCAGATTGGAAGGAATCCCAGTGAGTATTGTGTCTAATATAGACCCTAAATTTACATCGAGATTTTGGAAGCGTTTATAGAGATATCTGGGAACAAGATTACAATTTAGTTCGGCAGCTCATCTACAGACCGACAAACAATCAGAAAGAGTCATTTAAATCTTGGAGGATATGTTGCGGGCATGTGTTCTGGACTTTGGTGGACATTGGACTCAACATCTACCTATAATTGAATTTGCCTATAACAATAGCTATTAGTCTGTCATTCAAATGGCACCATATGAAGCATTGTACGGTCAAAAGTATCAATCCTCGCTATACTGGGATATATCAAAATATAAAGGTACCACTAAAGAGTCTCCAAGGATTATAAGGCCTGAACTAATTCAATAAACTATGGATAAGGTGCATATTATAAAATAGCAGATAAAGGCTGCCTAAGACTGGCAGAAGCATTATGCTAACAGGTGGAGAAAAGACCTAGAATTTGAGATTGGCAATCGAGTGTTTCTCAAAGTATAACCACAGAAAGGGATTAGAAGAATAGGCAAAGGTGGAAAACTAAGTCCAAGATACATGGGGCCATATGAGATATGCAAAAGAATTAGACCAACGGCTTATCGTCTAGTGTTACGCCAGAGTTTAGCCAAAATACATGATGTCTTTCATGTGTCGCAGCTACAAAAGTATTTCCTGGATCCGGCTCATATCATATCTCATGAACACATGAAACTAGAAGGCGACCTATCATACGAAGAGCAACCAGTTCATATCATAGATAAAAAGTTTCAAGAGCTTAGGAATCGAAAGATTCTTCAGGTGAAGGTGTTGTGGCATAATCACAATATTGAGGAAACACCTTAGGAATAGGAGGATCTCGTGCACCAATAATATCCTGAGTTGTTTCAATATTCAAGTGAGAATCTGGGGACCAGATTCCTTTAGGGAAGGAGGTCTGTAACACTCCTAAAATTTTATTAATTTTATTTATAATATAAAATTTTATTATTAATAAATATGTTTTATGAATTTCACGTTATTAATTATTTTAAAAGTTTTGTAGGTTAAATTATAATTTTTTGTAGACTTAATTGTGTATACTTTTGATTAATTTGGGGTTAAACGTAATTTTCTAAAAATTTGGGGTAAAAATTGCATAATTTAAAATTTAAAAAAAATGAAAGTCAAACCAAAAAAATCAGATTTTGAGTACGGGCAAAGCCATTTTTTTCTTCCCACTTTTTCTTTCCTTTTTCTCTTTTTTCCTTTTCTTTTCTTTTTTCCTCTCTTTTTCTTCTTTCTTCACCGAGCCTTCACTACCATCTTTGGCCATTTTTTGGCAATCTTTCAACCACTTCAAACCAACCAAACTCATCCCCTCACCATAACCAACACCTTCCACACCTCAAAACTAGCAACCAGACAATGGAGCAGCAGTGGATGGAGGAGAACTGAAGAGTACATGTCACGATGGTTGTTGGGTTTCTTCTTCTTTGGTGACCATTCTTTATTTTGAGAGTAGGGTTAGAAAGCTCTTGATGAGAGGAATGCAATGGTACCATTGCATGGCATTTTGGCCGATGGCCAAGTGGTGATTAGAGCTCATCAGAGAAAGGAGAAAGTGGAGGTTTTTAGCCTATTTTGGTGTGTATACTACTTAGAATTAGAAATAGAAAGTGGCGTTGGAATCCTCATGATGAGAGGAATAATCTAGTGGTAAAGTTTCATTTTTCAACAGCGGCAGATGATGGCCGATAGCGGTGGTCTGGTGGCGGTGGAGAGATAGTCTCCTTATCTCGATGCAGTGATCATCCCAATGCTTTTGGTTGGTGATTTTGAGCCTTTATTAGTGAAATAAAATTTTTATTTGATTATTGCATATTATATATATGTGCATGCATGGTAGTAGTTGTTAGTTTTGTCTGGGTCGAGCCTTTGAGTTGACATGGGTATTTTGATGATTATTTTCCTATGCGAGGAATAAGGTAATGGGAGATATGATTTTGGACTCATATGTTGGTTAATAATAAGTTCAGTATAAATTTTGATATCGGGAATCATTATAAGTTAAATTATGTTGGAATGAGAATTTGACTAAGGATTTATGCATGAATGTTAAATCTAGAGAAGTTTGACTCGTGGCATATTTTCTTGATTAGGTTATGATGAGCTAGGTATCAACGAGCAATAAGATCAATTTTTGGCTATTGCTATTTGGGACTCCAAGAGGTAAGGGTCTCCCACTCTGGGCATTGCTTTGTTAAGCTAATTTAAATTGTTGGAACCCCTATGAGGGTCTGCCAATCTAGCATTATATTTCTTATCTATGGTTGTAATAAGCCCCTGTGTGGGTTTATATGTTTCTGAATCATATTCTAATCTGTATTTGGAATCTATCTACTATCTGTTATCTTTTATCTGATTTTAATACCCCTGTGAGGGTTATCTCTAATGTCAATTTTCTTTTCTGTCTATTCTGGCACCCAGAACTTCTCTCTGTTATCTATTTATCTCATGTATGTACTGTCTGTACTATATTTGTTGCCATATCAGCATATCTATTATCAGCTCTGTATTCGTTGGCCAGGCTAGCTTATCTGTTTCGTTTACTATTTTTCGTTGCCTTGATGGAAAACTGTTTCATTTAGTTCTAATCTATTGATCTAAAACTGACAGTGCGCTATGGATTTTTCCCTGGGCATCTGTTTGAGTAGTTATTATGTTATTCGTATAGTGATAAGTAGGCCAAGGGCCATACTGAGCAATCTGTTTGGTTATGTAGGGGCATGTTAGGGATTTTCCCTTGGATGTCACCAGTGCACTAGAGATTTCCCTTGGGTGCCAATCGTATGCTAGGGATTTCCCCTTGGTATTAGCGATGCGCTATATAGTTCGTATAGGCATCTACCACATACCAAGCTGTTACACTTAGGTAAATTTTCTGTCTGTCTGGTATAAGGTGAATCCGCAATGCATGTCTTATAGCTTTTTTTTGGAATGCATATGCTTTGTGTTTGATTTGCCTAAATGATTTCTGTCTGCGTGTAATTTGTTCTTAGAGCACTAAGGCAGGAGAGTTTCCTGTTTGCTTTTCAATACTATCTATCTATTTTTTTGAATTCTATTATATTCAATCTGAAAAAATTATATATTATCAAGTTGAGTTTCTCCTTGGTAAACACAGTTGTTTCTTATACCTATCCCTTATTAAGTATTTGGACATACCCCCTTATATTTCATGATCTTTTAGATAGGGATGGGCTTTGGTGGACGTCAAGTTGGAAGGACATATATATAGTTGTTTTGTAGTAGGACTAGAGCCGAAATTATGTATTAAATTTGTAATTGTTTATATGACCTTATAAACCTTGTGATGTACATATTTTGTTTGAAGTTTGTAATATAAGATGAAATGATAGTTTAATTTGTCAGAGGTTGTAATATGAATTAATTCCCTGAACTCTTTTAGTATTTCATTTTGTGGTTTATTAGGTATTGTTGGAGTTGCATCAGTATTCATTTTTGAGATATTTGAATTGATGGGCCTATGGTTGAATTGTAACTTTGAGAAATAAGTCTAAATCAGAGTAGTACTTTAACTTAGGTGTTGTCCTTAGAGGGGGCGCTACATTGCTCCTCGTATGTTAGGTTGCCTTCTAGTTCCATGTGTTCATGAGATATGATATGAGATGGATCTAGGTAATACTTCTGTAGCTGTGACATATGAAAGACGTCATGTATTCCCACTAAACTCTAGGGTAACACTAGACGATAAATTGCTGGTCTAATTCTTTTGCATATCTCATATGGCTCTATGTATCTTGGACTTAGTTTTCCACCTTTGCCTATTCTTCTAATCCCTTTCCACTGTGACACTTTGAGAAACACTTGGTCACTAATCTCAAATGCCAGGTCTTTTCTCCATCTACCAGCATAACTCTTCTGTTAGTCTTGAGCAACCTTCATTAGCTGTTTTATAATATGCACCTTTTCTATAGTCTCTTGAATTAGTTCAGGCCTTATAATCCCTGGAGACTCTTTAGTGGTACCTTTATATTTTGATAAATCCCAGTACAGTACGGATTGACACTTTCGACCGTATAATGCTTCATATAGTGCCATTTGAATGACAGATTGATAGCTATTGTTATATGCAAATTCAATTAGAGGCAGATGTCGAGTCCAACTTCCACTAAAGTCTAGAACACATGCCCTCAACATATCCTCCAAAATTCGAATAACTCTTTCGAATTGTCCATTGGTTTGAGGATGAGCTATTGAACTAAATTTCAATCTTCTTCCTAGATGTCTCTATAAACTTTTCCAAAGATGTAAATTCTAGGTCTCTATCAAAGACAATACTCACTAGTATTCCATGCAAACTAGTAATCTCCTTAATGTATAATTCTGTCAATTTCTCAACCTTATAGTCAGTTCCAATTAATAGAAAGTGTGAGGACTTTGTTAATCAATTGACTACTACCTAAATACTGTCATAACCTCATCTACCCCTTGGCAGACCAATCAAAAAGTCCATAGTTGTTCCCATTTCCAATCTGGGATGAGAAGTAGCTGCAACAACCTGACGGTCATTGGTGTTCTGCCTTCACCAACTGGTAGGTCAAGCATTTCTGCACAAAGTCTACTACATCTTTCTTCATACCGTTCCACCAAAATTATTTCTTTAAGTCCTAGTATATCTTTGTTTCTTTAGGATGAACGGTGTATCTTGCTTGATGTGCCTCTTCCAATATCTTTTCCTTCATCTTTTTTGGTACACAAATTATGTTTCTATAGAGTAGGATACCTTGGCTATCCATGCTGAACTCAGACTCTACAAAACTTTTAATCATCTCTTTATGTTTCAACATCTAGTTCTCTCTGGCTTGAGCTTGCTAAATTTCTTCATATAGTTTCAATTGTACTCACACTCCTACAATCAAAACTTGTTGTTTTAGTCTTATCATAGCACTTGCTATCAACTTTTCTAATATCTTTGCACCTTGTAGATGAGCTATTCCTGCTTTTCGACTGAGAGCATTGGCTACTACATTGGCTTTTCTAGGATGATAATTGATCAAAAAGTCATAATCTTCTAAGAATTCCATCCATCTTCACTTTCTCATGTTCAAAGCCTTTTGCAAATGTAGATACTTGAGGCTTTTGTGATATGTGTACACTTCAAATGTAGCTCCATAAAGATAGTGCCTCCATTTCGACAGTGCAAAGATAATTGCTGCCAACTCTAGATCATGTGTGGGGTGGTTTTCCTCATAAGGTTTTAACTTCCTGGATACATAGGCAATAACACGCTCTTTTTGCATCAACATGCATCCTAACCCCTTATATGAGGTGTTTGTATATATCACAAAATCTTTCAACCCATCTGGACGGGCTAATACTGATGCTATAGTCAATTGATTCTTTAGTTCTAGGAAACTCTTCCCACACTCTTCATTCCAAACAAATGGCTCATCTTTTTGGGTTAACTTGGTTAGTAGGCTGGTTATCTTGTAGAAGTTTTGAACAAATATTCAATAGTAATTGGCCAATCCCAGAAAGTTTTGAATCTCTGTAACATTCTTAAGCCTTTTCCAATCGACAATCACCTCTATCTTGAAAGGGTCAACTTCTATCCCATTTTAAGTGATTACATGACCCAGGAAGGCTACTTTCTCTATCTAGAACTCACACTTACTAAACTTGGCATACATCTGATGTTCTTTTAGAGTTTTTAAAACTATGTGTAAGTGTTTCCTGTGCTCCTCTCTGGACTTAGAGAAAACCAAGATGTCGTTAATAAAGATGACCATAAATTGATCTAAATAGGGTCTAAATATCTAATACATCAAATCCATGAATGCTGTCAGGGCGTTGGTTAGTCCGAATGGCATCACCACAAATTCCTAGTAGCCATATTGAGAATTGAAAGCTGTCTTTGGAATATACTCTTCTCTAATCTTCAGCTGATAATACCTTTGCCTTAAATCCAATTTTAAGAAGATTCTTGATCCCTGCAGGAGGTCAAATAACTCTTTCACGTGGGGTAGTGGATACTTGTTCTTGATAGTGACTTTGTTCAATTCTTGATAATTAATGCACATTCTCATAGACCCATATTTTTTCTTGACAAACAACACTAGAGCTCCCCAAGGTGACGTGCTGCGTCTAATAAACTTTTTCTCTAACAACTTCTGTAGCTGATGCATCAATTCCTTAAGTTCAGTAGGTGCCATCTAGTAGCGAGTTTAACTCCTTAGGAAATACCTCAGGGTATTTCGCTACCACTTCTACTTCTTCAATCCTAACTGTGTCTCAAGGTTTGTTGATGAGGTATGCTAGGAATCCTTGCCCACACTCATTCAGAATTTTCCTAGCTTCTATAGCTGATATAATCGATATCAAAGTGGTTTTATCTGTGGAAGAATGTGAAGATATCAACGTCCCTCCCCCGAGTGTTAAGCACTTAGTGAAATAATTCACTTGTGCTTGGTTGTACAACCAATCTATTCCAAGAATTACATTATACCTTTGTATAGGAATTTGTATTAAATTGGTTGGATACATTCAACCTTCAATCACAATCGGGCAATCCCGATACGTGACATCAGTAACTAGTCCTACCCCTAAAGGTGTTCTCACTTCTACTTAATATGCCATAGTTTTAGGTTTCATATTCAGTTTTGCAAAAAATTCAATAGATATAAAAGGATGGAAAGCACCGGGATCATATAACACTTTACCAAGAGTTTTGGAGATAGTAATCACACCTTCTATTACCTCATTAGGGTGCAGTATGTTTTCTCCAGTAAGGGCATAGGCACGGGCCTGGATTTTTTGCTTTTCTTTTCCTATCGAAACTGGGCCTTTTTTCCCTAAGCAATCTTTCAAAAGATTTTGGCTACTATCACACTGTAGGAATTTACCCTATTTCCATCAACAGTTTGCTTCCTCATACCCTGCTGACCCACAGAATCCATATATTACTAGTATTTTTTCTTGAGCCTAATTCACCATCCCATCTATTCAAGTAGTTCTCTAAGTTACACCCTTAGCTTGTGGCCTCCATGATTTCTTTCTAGTGCTACTTGGTCCACTAGGAGACGATCTTCCCTTTTTACTCTTTTCTTTGATTTTTCTAATTTCCTGCAGTTCCAACTCCAGTTGCAGTACCTTACTAACTGCTATGTTGAAATTCAATATGGCTAGACCCTATCTTAACTCTAGTTGTAGTCCTTAAGTAAATCATTGAATTTTTTGACTTTCATCATTCTGAACATAAGGTGCATATTAGATGAGCTAGCTGAAGATTGCCTCATACTAACTAACAGTTTGATTTCCTTGGATCAAATTCATGAACTCACATTTCTTAAACTACTTGACCACCAAGGGTATATACTTATCCATGAATTCTTTAGTGAAATTATCCCATGTCCTCTGGGTTCCTGGGGCTGCCCAATGATGATCTATCATTTTCCACCAACTTTTAACAGATCCTGCTAGAAGAAATATGGCGAATTATACTTTTTGTTCATCGGGGTAGCGCAAAGTATCAAATATAACCTCAAGGTCTTCAACCCATTCTTCAACCTTTTGATCATCTAGTTTTCCATGGAACTTAGGGGGCTAAAAATGAAGGAATTTTTCTAGCGCTCGATCTTCAGCTAGGGTTGAGCTGGTAGCCTGACTTCAAGCACTCTCTGATACGCAAGTCTTATTGGCTGCCCAACTAAAGGAGTTTGTGATACCTCCTCTCTTTGCTCAGCCCAAGAATAAGTCAGAACTCCTTGTCTAGGAGCATGAAGGTCTTGAAATTATTGTCTAGGAAGTCTTCCTTGTCGACCAAATTGAGGTGGTGTAGGTCTAGGGATACTGCCATGGGATGCCATTATGGTCTCAAGATTTCAGGAATATCTCAACCTATAATTGAAAGTTGAAGTCAATATCCCAATTCTCAATATCCCTTCAATAATTTAGGTTATAGTAAAGAAAATAATATAACTTATGTAAACTTTCAAAACTCATAATAGGAAAGAAAGGTTGAAAACAATTTTCCCCAAAAGTCATACATTATCATAGTATAAGTTAGCAATATCAGATTATAAAAACATATATACAAATCAAAAGTAGCAAAATTGGCTATGCTGACAGAATTTCCAATCGAAGATAAAATGATTGAGTGTTCAAAGGAAAAGGGGGAAAAGATATCAGTCATAGTCATAAAGTTATGTACTATGGTTACAAGGGTTGATAACCAAAAGCCATCAAATACTGTCCTGCCAACACACTAAAATACTATAATGCTAAGGCTCGCATCTAATCTTTATCCTCATCAGTGATATCAAATAGCTCACTTGCCTTATATATCATTCATTGATTTTCTTCGTCATCTATCTCAAGTCGTACCACGACTGAAGGTTCTGGGTAAACATTTACATTAGGGACTTCTTTGGGTTCTTCCTCACACTCCTCCTCTGATTTCTCTTCTGGTCAACCTCTAGTTCTGCCTCAGGTTTTGGTGCTCGCTCTTGCTTCGACCGACCCTATCCTTGATCAGGAGTAGGGATCTAGCAAATGCTTGATGGATCGGCCCCAACGTCTATCTCGGGACCACCTCGAATGGCCTAATCAATAGCTCTACAATAATAGTCCATCGCTCGACCCATCTTATCTACCATTGGGTGAGAAACCTATACCATTCTCCTATAATTAGACTGCAATACCTGAAATGTTACCTCTACGTTAACTCGCAAGGATCAAAGCTCTTGGATCTGTATTTCAATGATATTAACTTAAAGATGCTCCCATTTGAGGTCACCCATGACTCAATCATGCAGATAATCCTAAGCACCCAGCATTTCTTTCAAAGTATGCATCTCTTCCTGAACTTGATGAAGATGCTCATTTTTCCATAACATTTCTCTTCTAAAGTCCTACCAATCTTTCTGAGATTTTTCCTTTCCTCTTTCAATTCCTTGATCTCATCCTCTAGGGTCTTGTTATTGTGGTTGTTTGTAAACGCCTTCCCTTTGTCAGATTCGTTGGCCATCCTGCAACAATTCAAAAATTCATCCCAACAAAATCAAGCAATATAATTCTAAATCCAAGCCTCAGGATTCTACTATACTCTATCGATCCTGCTATGACTTAACAATCCTATCAATACCTTAAGTGCAAATTCAAAATAACCCAATTAGAGGTCACTGAGGGTTCTATCACACCTTTACACCTAGGTTATCTAAATCTAGGCTCTGATACCACCTCTGTAGCACCTCACCTTAGGAGAACACTTAAGCTGAGGCACTACTCTGATTCAGACTTAATTCTTAGAGTTACAACTCAACAATAGGCCTGTAAATTCCAACATCTCAAAAATTTAAGACTGATTCAACTCCTACAATACTAAATAAAACCACAAAAATGGATATATCCAAAGAGTTTAGGAAACTAAGTTATATTATAGTCTCTAAAAGATCAAGCCATTATTTTCATCTTATGCTACAATCTTCAAATAAAAATATATACATCACAAGGTCTCTAAGGTCAACCAAATAGTTACAAGTTCCATACTTAATTTTGGCTCCAATTCTGTTACAAAATAACCATATACTTCATTCCAAATTTGGTGTCCACCAAAGCCCATCCCTATCTAGAATATTATGAAATACAAGGGGGGTAAGTTCAATGACTTAGTGAGGGATATGTACAAGTAACAACAATGTTTATCTAGGAGAAACTCAACTTGATAAAACAAAACCTTTATCAAACTGAATATAACAAAATTTGAAAAAATAGATAGACAGTATAGAAAAGCAAACAAGAAACTCTCCTGACTTATTGCTCTGAGAACAAATTACAAGAAGACAGAAATCATTTAGCCAATTCAATCCCAAAGCATATGCATTCCAAGAAAAGGCTATCAGACATTCATTGTAGATTCACCTTATACCAGATAAACAAATAATTTACCTAAGCATAACAGCTTGGTATATGGCAGATGTCTATACGAATCATATAACGTACCACTGATACCTAGGAAAAAATCCCTAGTGTATCGCTCGTACCTAGGGAAAAATCCCTAGCATACAGCTGGCACCTAAGGGGAAATCCCTAGCGTACTGGTGGCATTTAAGGGGAAATCCCTAACATGCCCTTACATAACCAAATAGATCGCCCAGTATGACCTTTGGTCCACATAATCACCATACAAATAACAGATTAACCACTTATACAGATGCCCGAGGAGAAATCCCAGATCAATAGAACAAAATGCCTCCAAGGTAACAGAAATAGTAAATAGAGATAGATAAGCTAGCATGGCCAATAAACATAGAGCTGGTAACAAATTTGCCTATAAGGCAACAAATACAGTACAGGTATTACAAATATGAGACTGATAGATATCAAAATAACAGACAACAAATAGAAGTTTTTGGTGTTAGAATAGACAAAAAAATAGAACCGACATCAGAAATAACCCTCATAGGGGTATTCAAGTCAAATAATGAATAACCGACATATTTCAAACACAAATCAAAATACAGTTTAGAAATAGTAAAACCCACATAGGGGCTTATTACAACCTCAGATAAGAAATGTAACACTAATCGGCTGACCCTCACAGGGGTTATCAATAATTAAAAGTAGCTTAACAAAACAACAACCCAGAGTGGGAGACCCTCATAGGGGTTTTCAACAATCTCAAAGTAAGTTAAATAAAGCAACAACCCAGAATGGGAGACCCTTACAGGGGTTTTCAACAGTCTCAGAGCAAGTTAACCAAAGCAACAACCCACAATAGGAAACCCTCACCTCTTGCAATCTCAAACAACAACAGTTAAAAAAATTAATTTTAATGCTCGTTAGTGCCTAGCTTATTGTCACCTAATCAAGAAAATATGCCATGAGTCAAAATTCTCCAGAATCAATATTCATGCATAAATCCCTAGTCAAATTCCATTCTAACACTAATTAACTTATAATGGTTCCCGATATCAAAATTTACATTCAACTTATTATTAACCAACATACGAGTCTAAAATCATATCTCCCATCACCCTATTCCTCGCATAGAAAAATAATCATCAAAATACATATATTGACTCAAAGGTTCGACTCGGATAAAAACTTGCAATTACATGCATGCATGCACATATATATCACATGTAATAAATTAACAAAAAAATTCAATCTCACTAACGAGGGATCAAAATTACAAATTGAAAGCACTTGGATGATCACCACGTCGAGATAAAGAGACTACCTCTCCGCCACCACTGCCGCCGTCCGTTGCCATCGAGAAACTTAACTCCATGACAGAATTGTTCCTCTCATTGCAAGGATTCCAATACTACCTTCAATTTCTAATTTCAAGCAGTGTAGACATCGAAACGTGCCAAAAACTACCAACTCTCTTTTTCCTCCGTCGAGCTAGATCACCACCTTGTTGTCATTAGAGTCACCATGCTAGGGTACTGTTGAGCTCTTCACATTGAGTGCTTCCTTACCCAACCCATAAAATCATGAATGGTCGTCGAAAACCATAAAACCCAGCTAACACTATGGGTTGGCCTCCTTGGCCGCCGTTTACCATCGCTACTCCACCACTCAAGTAGTGGGTTTGGGTGGTTGAGGGTGTAGGTAGTGGTGAGGGAAAGAGATTGGGGGGTTTGGAGGGGTGTGAAGTTGCTAGAGAGATGGCTGGAGAATGGTGGCGGTGATTTGGTGAAAAAGAAAAAAGGAGAGGAAAAATGGAGAAAGAAAAGAAAGATGGGAAAAAGAAGGGAAAATGAGAAGGAAAGGCCCTACCCGATCTAAAATCTGATTTTTTTAATTTTTATTTTTTAATAAAATTTTAAATTATGAAATTTTATCCCAAATTGTTCAAAAGTCAACACAATAAAGTCTATGAAAATTATAATTTCGCCCACAAAACTTTTAAAATAATTAATAATGTGAAATTCATAAAATTTCCAAATAATTATAAAATCATATATTATAAATAAAGTAAATAAAAATTTTAGAGTTGTTACAATAAATTTATCTATATAAATTTCATACATATATATATAAATTTATCATTGATTCTCATTTCTCGTTATTTCATATATTCTCATTTTATACACAACATATATTTATCTATAAAATTTTAAATAATTTTTATTTTATCTTTTTTCTTTCTATTTATTCATACATGTATACTTATTTTTTCTATTTATACTTATTCACATATATATAATATACATGTATATAAATTTATCAATAAAATTTATATTACCTTTATTTTTATATTTTTTTCTATTTATTCATTCCAAATTAATTGATATTTAATATTTATAAAAATATATAATATAAATTTTTATCCATACCTATATACATATGTAGTGTGTATATAGGCACCACAAGAAAATAGGTTAATCTTAGCATATATTTTGCGACGATTTATCTCAACCACCACAAATTATTAATTTGATGGTAGTTAAGCAACAATTAATCCAACCCGCCGTAGAATTCATAATAAATGGTGGCGGTTTATATAACCACCACTAAATGAATTACTTTGAGCTTGTTTTTTTACAATGTTGCAATTAATAATATTGTTTCTTTTGCTTATTAGATTGCCTTTTGTTTTTTACTTTAAAAGGTTTGTTCATAATTTTTTAATATATATATATATATATATGTAATGCCAATTATTTTTGATAAATATTTTGTTATAAATTTCTAAAATAAAGTGTTCTATATTGTAAATTCTTCTAAAAAATGTAAAGAGGTTTTTACTTAATTATTTTTAAAATTTGAGCATACTCCTATAATAATTTAGACCGTATGAATTTTAAGTTTTTATTTTATTCATACACTACAAGGCTTATTTTAAAATATAAAATTTGATATTTTTATAAACATAAAAAAAAATTTATAATATATTTTCATTAGTAACTTAGCCAAACACCCACTTAGTCTATATTTTTACTTGTCTGTTAATATTATATATTTTCATTAAAGAAATGAATTATTATAGTATTTTTCTTTACCTAATACTCACAATGCAAAAATATTGCTCCTTTACCTAACAATTTATATATACATATATGTAATAAAATTTCTTTGCTTCATGCATCTATATTACATAATCACCCCACACTTTCTATTTATTTCTTTTAGTTCACTATTCGATGCTCTTATTTTATGTATTCAAATGACAATTACTAGTTTATTTTTAAAAGTAATAATATTTTTCTAAAATATTCTAATAAACTAATTATGTCATATTATTAATTTTCAAAACTTACTTTTAATATTGTAAAAGATTCACACATTTACACTTCCGACTAATATTTTATAATTTTATTTTATTTATCTTAAGAACTAGGGGTATAAATAAAATGAGACGATTCATGAATAGTTCAAGCTCGTCAGTTAAACAAGCTAAACTAAGCTTAATATGTATAAGTATCTATGCATACATCTCTATTAACAAAGGTTAGCAATAGCCAAGTTGGTAAAGTTCATGTTGAAGGCTAAAGTAGGTGAGGGTTCAAGCCTCCATTCCAACATATTTGAATTTCCATTTCCAGCGGGGTGGGTGTGTTGTGGGTCGAGTAAGTGGGTGATTGGAGGGGTGGCTCCATTTCCAGCTTGTGGGTTGAGCAAGTCAGGCAAGTTGGCTGGGCACATTGCAGGTCAGGCGCATCGAGGGCTGGTGCATCACGATCGAGCCAGGTATTAACTGTGACAAAATTTTTACACTCTTTTATAACGAAACTCTTGCTTATCTATTCCATTAATAATGAATTTTTTTTAATTAAAATATTATTTAACTAATCGTAACCAAATTTTTGGTTACACAAACAATTTGTAACAAAATTAAAATAAATAAATAATATTATTATAATATGCATTGGAAACGAAAAATTAAAGGTCACAAAACTATCAACGTTTTGGTAATTATGTATTTCGTCACGTTATAGAAATTTATGGTAACTAACATTTTTTGTCACTAATATGAAACTTTTTGTAATGAATTATTTCATCACCATAAATTTATCATTCGTAATGAACCAAAAAATTTGTTGTCCAAACTTTTTGCGACCGGCTTTAGGGCACTAAACTTAAGTAACAAAATTTTTGTTACCAATAGTTTAGGTAATGAATTTCAATGTTATGGTAACAAAATTGTTCGTTACTAAAATTGTACTTTGTTGTAATGCAAGTTGGAGGTGGCTAGTTTTCCTGCTTACACTAGTGCATATTATTAGTCCTTTGACCTGAGGATCTATGGTAACCTTGTATCCGGTCCTCATGCCTTGACATTTTCTTGACCACCTAGTGGGTGTTTTGTGTTTAGATTAAGTATGAGCTACTTGGCATAGAGGTTTGTGAGATCCAAGATAGAATCCAACTCTTTATCTTTGTGAAGGGTGAGTGCATCTCCTATGTGTTCTATAATTATCGATTCCCAGAAATTATTGCGCAAGGTCATGTGATAATTTGGAAAAGGAGTTTTCCAAAGGTGAGGTCACACAATGGGGATCGAATATTGAGAATATAGATATAGTATCGAAGCTATTAGGGAGCTAACAAATATCTTGCCCTAAGCCTCTTTCAGGAAATAAGAGAAGGAAGACTATATTTGAATGGTACGCGTACAGTGATGATGGTTCTCCAGAATATTCATTTTGGAAAATTAGTTGGGCTCCAAGGACTTGAGGTTGGACATCAACTATGGAGATTGAATACTCTTCAATTAATGAGATTAATTGAATTGAGTTAACTAGTTTAAAAGGAGTTTGAAACTAGAATGAATATAAGATATTCAAAAGTCATAAGGAGTTTTGAGCCCATATCCAATTAACGGTAGAGCCTATTGCATCACACAAAAAATCCAATGAGCTTTCTTATTAATGAAGAGAATTTTTTAAGGAGTTAGAAAATGATGTCTCCTAGTGGACTGATTTTTAGGGCCAACTTTGAGGGTCAATTTTGGTTTGATTGATTTAAGTGTTAAATTAATTAACTAATTTAAGAGTTAAATTATATCAATAATTAAGGAATTAATTATTTGGTTTTAACATGACTATCAATTGGTCAAGTTAAATTAAAGAGTTAAGTTAAACAATTTAGCTTAAGGAGTTAAAGCTAGTTTGAGTTAAAGAGTTAAGTTAAATGATAATTAATTAAATTAAAGAGTTTAATTTGAATAATTAGGAAGAATTAATTTTGGAGGGAAGACTCAAATGATATTTAAAATGGCATCTTAATTAATTTGAAATGAGAATCCAAATGTAAATGAAATTCGAATGAAATTTAGATTCAAAATTTGCCACCTAAGCACCCCCATTAGCCGCCCCCCTCATCGAATGTGCGATGCCACCTTGGCATCACATAATTCCACATCTATATATAGATATAGAGTGCTGGTTGGCTAGATTAATGCTAATTGGCATGAAGAATTAGGTTCTTCATTTCCCTCCAGAAACATTAGCAAGCTAACATTTCATGTGTTGAAGGCTAAAGCTTCTTTCTTCATCTTGCTACCCTAAATTCAGAACCACCATTAGAAAATCTCTAGTTTAACTCCAACTTATAGACTAGAGATTAATAAAGATCTCATTTGTGTGTGAACTTTTACAATAGAAGCAAGGCGTGTGACTTGCTCAATTTCTAGAGATCTATCTGTACGAGGTCCAACTTCGAGATTTTCTCCCTAATGTTCCAGGTTGCCAATTGATCTAAAATTTTAACTAAAAGTTATCCACGTTTTTGGCTATATCTATATAGTTTTTAAGAATTTTTTTGAGTTTATTTGATAGAGAGATCGTCGCAATCTTCTCGTTGCACCACAAGTAGATAAATTCTAGAACTAGTGAAGTGTTCACTTGACACTCTTTGGATTTACTCATCAAGGTAATCCTCTATCTAAATATGAATCATAGGCATGATTAGATCCTTGATTAGATTTTAAGCACTAGTTACATTGATATTTTGAAGTTTTGATATTAGATCCTAGTGCCTTACTAGTCTTCAAATAAGTCTGAAACGTGTGGGGCTCACTGAGAAAAGAAGTTGTGGCCAAGTCAAACTATTATATCTAATTAGATTTGGGCTTGAATTATTATATATAGGCTTATATTATAGCTTATTTTAATTAGGTCTTGCAAGAAGAGTATAAATACTCTCTTAAAAATGCGTATGGCAGATTTTTGGATGAATTTTGACTTATTTTATGTGTTTTTTTGTCAAGAAAAGCTACAACATTGCTTATTGCATCAACAAATTGAATAGGTTCTTTTAAGGTACTAATTCCTATGAGTTTTTATTCAATTTTTTTATTCTTATTCCCAATTATTTACATTACTAAGAACAGGCATCTCAGGGGTTCAATAAGGAGGGTTTTTATTCTGGGGTTCATGCAATATCAATTTGTGTGTTTAGGGATTTGGGATCAATGTATACTTGGGGTTCCACATTAGAAGGATTGGTAGATTGGACTTAAAACTTAGTAGTACAGACGGTACACATAAACATAGGACTACACGATAAGAGAGGCAAAAAATATCAAAAGTTGTAAACTTGCACTAACGATGCATAAATCCAAGGATTGGATATTGCTCCATTCTATGAGCAATGCCACATGAGATATAGGTGCATGTTAGTGGGTGTTTGTTACAGAGTAACACACTGAAGGCCCACTAGGAGAATCCATTGGGTAGCTGAAGTAGCAAGTCGATAGTGCCAAGTTCTTCAACTTACACTAGTGCATATAATTAGTTATTTGACCTAAGGATCATGGTAATCTTATGTTAGGTCCTCATACTTTGACTCCTCCGTGGTCACCTAGTAGGCCGTTTGGGTAGAGATTGAGTATGAGCTACTCAAACATAGAGGTTTGTGAGATCTAGGTGGAATTTGACTCCTTGTTATTATGAAGGGCGAGTGCATCTCTTATGTAATTTATAATAGTGTATTCCAAGAAATTCTTTCACAAGGTAGTCCAAAAATTTAGAAAAAGAGTTTTCCAAAGATGAGGTCATAAAGTGGAATTAACCATTGGGAATAGAAACATAGCATCGATTCTATTAAGAAGTTGGCAAATATCTTGCCCTATACCTCTTTTGAGAGATGAGAAACTAAATAACCGTATTTGTATGGTATGTGTACATCTAGAATAGATCTCCAAAAGCATTCATTTTGGCTAATTAGTTGAGCTCCATGGGCTTGAGATTGGACATCGGCCATAGAGATTGGGTACTCTTCAACTAATAGAGATTAATTGAATTGAGTCAATTAGTTTGAAGGAGTTTAAATTGAAATGAATATTTGATATTCAAAAGTCACAAAGAGTTGTGAGCCCCTGTCTAATAAATAGTAAAACCTAATAGGTCATACACAAAAGCCAATTACATTTCCTATATGATGAAGGAATTTTCTAAGAGTTAGAAAATCACTCCTAATAGACTGATTTTGAAGTTGGCAAAATAGAGGTAATTTTTTGGTTTGATTAATTTAATTATAAAATTAGTCAACTAATTTGAGGAGTTAAATTAGATCAATAATTAAGGAGTTAATTATTTGGTGCTACATGATCATCAACGGTCAAGTTAGCTTAAAGAGTTAAGTTAGCTATGACCAGATTAAAGAGTTAAGTTAACTATGACCAGCTTAAAGATTTAAGTTAATTATTGATAAATTAAATTAAAGTATTTAATTTAATTAATGAGGAGAATCTATTTTGGAGTGAAAATTCAAATGAAAAGTTGATTTGGTGTGGCATTTTAATTAATTTGAAATTAGATTCTAAATAAAATTGAAATGCACACAAAATTCAAATTCAAATTTGAATTGCAACTTACCAACTTGTAAGGCCAAGTTGGCGGTCACCTTGAGGAATGTGTGATGCCACCTTGGCTTCACACTATCCTCACTCTATATATAGATATATAGGGAGATATGGGTGGCCATTTGCATCCATTGTGAAGAATTAGATTCTCTCACATTTTTCCTACATTTCTCAAATATTACCCAATGTGCTTCACTTCTTCTCCTCTTCTCCTACCTTAAATCATGCCTTCATCTTTGAAAATCTCCTTTCTATTTTCCAGCTGATATTAAGAAGCTTTGGATCTAGCATTGGTGTGTGGATAATAATCTTAGAGGCAAGATAATTGGATTGCTTGCTTTTGGAGATCCACTATCAAGGCTACAATTTTGGCGAATTTTTCCAAGAGCTTCCATTTGGATTTTTGATGTGAAATTTTTGCAATAGCTTTATCCATGAGTTGTTGATAATGTGCTTTAAAATTTTCAGAATTTTTGGAGCAGTTTAGATTGGGCAAAAGTTGCTCACTCTTTGATATGCTATGGAAAGGTAGGTTCAAGTTATTGGATTGATCTTCCACGTTTTCCTTGAATTTTTGCAAATCAAGGTGACTCTCTATCCAAATATGAATCAAAAACATGTTTAGATCTTTGTTATCATGTGTAGCCTTGTTAAATTCTATTTTTCAAAGTTTTAATTAATGGATCCTAGCGCTACATGTGACTTCAGAAAGGTTCGCCGCCTCGATGGAGCTCTTCTAAGTAAGTATGGTCAAAGTTCTAGTATCTTTGAACACAATCTCAAGATGATTAGGCTTGTTAAAAGGTATTAACTAGACATTGTCATAGATATTGAATTACGCATAGATTTAATCTTGTAATCTCTACCGAGCTTGTTTATCTCATTTGTCATAAACTTTAATATGAGTCAAATAGACATTTCGATCAATCAATTGGTCCATCACAATTAATAAAGATAAGCTTTTGATGATTGCTAACTCATCCCAATCTAAGGCCTGGAAAGGCAAGAAATGGAAAGAGAAGAAAAGTTCTTCTAAGGGCAAGTAATCATTAAAGCCCATTTGTGGGGTCAAGAAGAACAAAATTGATAAGAAAGAAGTAAAATGTTTTCACTATGGTAAAGTTAGGCATTGAAAGAGGAACTGCAAGAAATATCTTGCAACCATTAAAAGTGGTATGCTTCTTTGTTGAAGTCAACCTAAAGACAGTCAATTCTTGATAGGTATTTAGTACCATATGGGGTTTTCACTTTGGCAATGCATTGCAGGGGATAAAGAAAAGAAGAAAGCTAAGTAGAAGGGCCATGATCCTTTTCCTTCGCAATGGGGCAACAGTAGTGGCTGAAGTTCAAGATGAAGTTACTCTAGCGATAGGTTAATCTAAGTTTATAATGAATAATTGCCTCTACGAACCGTCTTTGATTAAAAATACCATTTCAATTCTGATTCTTGATAATTAAGGATATGATTTTTCGTTCCCAAATGGAAAGTGCTATGCATTAAAAAATGATTCTTCGATTGCATCAGGTACATTGGCAAATAGTTTTACATACTTAATTCTTCACTATCATTGATACAAATTCAACAAAGCAACAAAAGAAAATTAGATAACCAAGATAGCACATTCTTGTGGCATGCTAGGCTAGGCCATATCTCTAAAAACTAGATGAGCAAATTGGTTGCCTTAAGTTCACTAAATGATTGTGACGTAAAGGATTTACCTACTTGCGAGTCATGTTTAAAAGGAAAATGGCTAAAGCATCGCTAGTTGGACAACTAGAACATGCCATACGTCCATTGGAGTTAGTCTATATGGATGAATGTGGGCCACTAAGAGTTAGTTCAAGAGGTTTCTACTCTTACTTCATTATCTTCACCAATGATGGCACTTGGTTTGGATATATGTATCTTATAAAGAACAAATCTAAGGCCTTTGAAAAGTTCAAGGTCTATAGGAATGAAATAGAGAAGCAACTAGGACTTAGTATTAAAACACTTCGATCTAATTAAGGTGGAGAATGATGAATTTTAGATTATCCAAAAGAGAATGGGATTCTTTCACAGTGGACTCTGCCTAGCACACCCTAACTCAATGGAGTTGTCAAGCATAGAAATTGTACATTGTTGGACATGGTGTGATATATGATGAGCTTCACAGGTATTCCTCTTTCATTTTTGGGGTTATACTCTAAAACAGCAATGAAGTTACTTTATAGAGTACCTTCAAAGTTGGTGCCCAAAACCTAACATGAGATGTGGTTCGACAAAGCGCCTTCACATTCCCATCTTAGGGTATAGGAGTCTCCTGCATATGTCAAGCGACTAGTGAGAACTAAGTTGGATGCCAGATTTATCTTACGCAAGTTTGTAGGATATCCTAAGAGTGTCTATGGGTTATTACTTCTATGATCCCTCATAACAAAAGGTCTTTGTCTCAAGGAATACCAACTTTATGAAAAAAGAGGTTCTATTGGATAGAAATGTTGTTTGATTTCAAGATGATCATAGTATGCCACAAGAAAGTGGAACAATTGCACAAGATTTATCTACTACACACATTCCAAAAAGGTCTAACTATATGAGGAAACCACCTGAAAGGCCAACAAGGGTTCAAAAAAAATTGGAAGATGCAATAAAATTCAAAATGGATTCCATGTACTCAATTTAAGTATGGACAATAATTAAAACTTCAAAAGCTAAAATTAACAAGGTTACTCAAGGTAACAAGGATCTAAACATGCTCATGATTCATATTTAGGCAAAGCATTACCTTGATTAGTAAATTTCCAAGGAGAAAATAGTGAACCTTTCACTAATCTAGAATCTGCCAGAAACCGGCGCAGCCAGAAGAGAGCAACTTTTGCCTCATCCAAACTACTCCAAAAATCACAAAAACATTACTGTATCTTATCAACACATTTTTGAAGACACTGTAAAAATTATGAGCAAAAAACACTCTGGATATCCTGGGAAAAAATTAGTCAAGACCACTACTTTACAAAGTGGATCTCCAAAGGCAAGCAAACCAAATGTTTTGTCTCTATTGTAATGATCCACACACCAGTTGAACTTTCAATATCTCCTAAATCATAGCTAGAGAAATAGAGGATAAAAGCTATGGTGGAGGCTGATTTTGAGGTAAGAGAAGAACAGCGAGCAAAGCTTCAACACACAAGGCATTGCTTGGAGAGAGTTTTTGGAGGCAAATGTAAAAAATTATAATCTTCAGACCAAAATGCAAGTGCTGAATATATGCCCCCCTCTATGTATATATATAGAGGGAAGATGGTGTGATGCCAAGTTGGCATCACACACTCCTCAAGGTGGGTAGCCAACTTGCATGCCAAGTTGGCAAATGCAAATTCAAATCTTATTTGAATTGCAGGTGCATTTTAATCTAATTTCAAATTAATTAAAATGCCAACCCAAATGAACTCTTCATTTCTATTTTCCCTCCAAAATATATTCTTCTCATTAATTAAATTAAAACTTTAATTTAATTAATTAACCTTTGACTCAACTCTTAAGTCAACAAACTTAACTCTTAAGCTTAATTTTGTTAACTTAACTCTTTAAATTAACTTTGATCAATTGGAGATCAAATGGCACAAAATAATTAACTCTTTAATTATTGGTCAAATTTAACTCCTTAAATTAATTGATTAATTTAACACTTAAATTAATTAAATCAAAATTGACCTCAAAATTGATCAGCTCAAAATTGATCTACTAGGAGTGAATATTCTAACTCCTAGAAAAATTCCTCCATCAATAAGGAATGTAATTAGATTTTTTGTGTGACTTAATAAGTTCTACCATTCATTGAACATGGGTTCACAACTCCTTGTGACTTTTGAATATCTTATATTCATTTTAGTTTAAAACACTTTTAAACTAATTGACTTAATTCAATTAATCTCATTAATTGAAAAATACCAAATCTCCACGATTTATGTCCAATCTCAGGCCCATGGAGCCCAACTAATTAGCCGAAATGAATGCTTTTGAAGAACCATTATAGCTCTATATATACCATGCAAATATGGTCCTTCCACCTCCTATCTCCCGAGAAAGGCCTAGGGTAAGAAATTTGTCGGCTTTCTAATAGCCTTTATACTATGTCTCTATTCTCAATGTTCGATTCCACTATGTGACCTTATCTTTGGAAAACTCCTTTCCCAAATTGTCAAACTTTCTTGCACAAGGATTTCTTGAAATCCATTAATTAGAATACATAGGAGATGTACTCATCCTTCACAAAAATGAAAAGTTGGCTTCCATCTTAGATCTCATAAACCTCTATGCCAAGTAGCTCATACCCAATCTTAACTTGAATAGTCCACTAAGTGACCAAGAAAGATTCAAAGCACAAGAGCCACACACAAGGTTTCCATGGACCCTTAGGTTAGACGACTAATAATATGTATTAGCAGAAGTAAGAGAATTTACCACTATTGACTTGCAACTATACCTGTGTATTCTCCGAGTGGGGCTTCAATGCCATGTTCTCTAACAAGCACTCACTAATATGAACTTATATCTCATATGGAGTTGCCCATGGAACGGAGAGACATCCAACCCCAGATTTATGTATCGTCAGTGCAAGTCTATTTGGATCTTAGATGCCCTTCTTGTAAGATCTTATGACTTGGAAAGTTTAAGATCATGAACGTGTAAGACTTATTCCATAATTACCATCTAATTCATGACCAAGTCTAATAGTCTATTATGATCTAAGGGCTTCATTCAACTGTCAGTGAAGTAATAAAGAACATAAGATTAAGATGGCCATATAAAAAATATCATTCAATTAAGATTATTTTATAAGAAAATAGTTTTGCAAGGTTGATCTAATTGGTTTGCTAGGCACTATTTAGACAATCTCTCACTTGTCCTAAAGCCAGTGCCCCATGGGCTTGAGGCCCATCTTCTCAAGATTTCCTTTAAAGACCTTTTGCATTAAGGGTTTTGTTAGTAGATCTGCTATATTATCTTTTGAGGCAACTCTCTCTACTCGAATATTGTCTCTATCAATGATCTCCTAGATCAAATGATATTGCCTCAAAATGTGCTTGGATCACTAATGAGATCTTGGCTCTTCAGCTTGTGCTACTGACCCATTGTTGTCATAAAAGACAACTATTGGCTTACCATTGCCAGGTACTACATCTAACTCTTGAATAAAGTTTTTTATCCAAACACTTTCCTTTGCAACTTTTGACACCACAATATATTCTGGCTCTATAGTAGAGTTAGCTTTGGTGTCTTGTTCGAAACTCTTTCAACACACTACACCACTATTAAGGCAAAATATAAATCTCGAAGTAGATTTTAGGTCATCTACATCGAATTGAAAACTTGAATCCAAAAACCTTTTGAGTTTCAATTTTCCATTACCATAAACTAAAATAAGTCCTTAGTCCTTCTCAAGTACTTGAGGATCAATTTCATGGCTATCAAATGACTCTCACCTGGATTGGATAAAATCCTACTCGTAACACTCAACTAAAATAAGTCCTTAGTCTTTCTCAAGTACTCGAGGATTACTTTCATAGCTATCCAATGACTCTCACCTGGATTGGATAAAAACCTAATTGTAACACTTAGTAAGTATGTTACATCTAGTCTTATACATTGAACTGCATACATTATGCTCCCAATAGTAGAGGCATAAGGTATGTGAGATACCCTTTGTCTCCCTTTCTCTATCTTGGGGGCCACAAACTTGGAAAGATGAATGCTATGTCACATAAAAAGATATCCCCTCTTGGATTCTTTCATATTAAACCTTTTTAGTATTTTGTCAATGTATAGGTTTGAGAAAATCCTATCATTTTCTTAGATCTATCTCTATAGATATGTATTCCTAATATGTAGGATGCTTCTCCCAAATCTTTCATGAAGAATTATGTAGATAACTATGCTTTGATACACTCTAACATTCCTACCTCATTCCCAATGAGAAGGATGCTATTGATATAAAGCACAATAAGCTATACACTACTCCCACTGGCCTTTGAAAACACACATGGTTCATACATATTTTTGACAAAGCCAAACAATTTGACTATTTTGTCAAAACATATGTTCCTACTAAGGAATGCTTGTTTGAGTTCATAAATAGATCTCTGGAGTTTGCAAACTTTTTGCTCACTCCCATTGAATGCAAAACCATGTGGTTGCTCCATATAGATTTCTTCTTCAATATTACCATTGAGCCATTTGCCATATCTTATAGTCATAATATGCGGCTATGGCAAGTAAAATCTAAATAGACTTGGGCATTATGATCGGTGAGCAAGTTTCCTCAAAATTGATACCGAGCTTTTGAGTGTAACCTTCTACCACTAGTCATACCTTAAAAGTCACCGCTTCTCCATCTACCCCAAGTTTTTGCTTATAGATCCACTTGCAACCAACAAAACTATTATCTTTGATAGATCTACCAAAGTCCATATTTTATTGAAGTATATAGAATCTATTTTGGATCTTATGACTTTAAGCTAATGTCCTAAGTCTACATCTAATATAGCTTTCTCATAGGTCTTTGGATCATTATCCGATTGGCCCATCTCATGAAGAAATTCAAACCTTTTAGGTTGCGATTCAGTTCGATCTTCTTAGAAGTTATGCGTGAGGCCCTTTAAGCTCACTTGTTTCCACCGTTTGTGGGATTTGATGATCAACTTGAACTTCATCAAGCTCAACAACAATGTTATTTCTATCTAATAGAAACTTTTTTTTCAAAGAGATGGTGTTCCTCAAAATAAACACCTTTTGTTCCAAGAGATCATAGAAGTTATAACCCATAGACTCTCTTAGGTATATCACAAACTTGCACAAGATGGATCTACTATTCAACTTATCTCCCACTATCCGTCCTACATAGGCAAGAGATCCCCAGACCCCAAGGTAACTTTGAAGGTACTATATTTAGTAACTTTGCTTTACTACATCTCATGCAATATCTTTGGCACTACCTTTGAAGGTACTATATTTAGTAACTTTGCCACCATTTCTATGGTATATTCCCAAAAGAATATGGGCACATTGGAAAAGCTCGTCATGGAACATACCATGTCCAACAAGGTATGATTTCTCTTTTCAGCTACTCCATTATGTTGGGGTGTGCTAATAGTGGTCCATTGAGAGAGAATCCCATTCTCCTTTAGTTAATCTAAGAATTTGGTACTTCGGTATTCTCTCCTTTGATCCAATCAAAGAGCATTGATATTATGTCCTTTTGCTTTTCTACTTCATTCTTATACTCTTTGAACTTTTCAAAGTCTTCAAACTTGTGCTTCATAAGATATACATGTCCAAACCGACTATATCATCAATAAAGGTGATGAAGTAAGAATAGTCTTCTCTCCCACTAACTCTTAGTGGTCTACAAATATCCATATGGATAAAATCCAATAGATTTGTGGAGTGCTCCTTTTGTCCTACAAAAAGAGCCTTGGTTATTTTTTCCTTCAAATAAGATCCACAAGTAGGAAGGTTTTCGGTGCCACTAACATTTAGTGCTTTGAGAGCTTTTAACTTGTTCATCCTATTTTAAGAAATATGCCCAAGTCTTGTATGCCATAAGATGGCATCCTCTTAGATATATTGCTTTTTTTTTCTTGATTGAATGTGCATAGTAAAGGTTGGGAATCAAGTATGTACAATCCGTTGATTAATGTACCTTGAGGAATCAAAGAACCATTCTTTGATGCCAACAATTTTCCATTTTATATAGAAAAATCAAATCCTTCATTATTAAGAACGGGAATTGAAATAATGTTCTTAATAAGGTTGGGTACATAATAAACTGGATCAAGTACAATGCAAGCATTCCTTAAGTCTAACTTGATAATACCTTAGACTATGGTGGCAACATTTACTCCATTTTTGAGGTAAAGGATCATATCCTCTTCACAAGGACTCTTTCATTTTTTCAATCCCTATAACGAATTACATAAGTGAGAATCACATGCGATATCAAATACCTATGAGGAAGAATTGGTCATCAAAGGCACCTCAAAGAAGTACATACCCTTCTCAACAGTAACAAGGTAAGCTTTGCAATTTCTTTTTCTATATCCCTTCTCGTTGCAATGGAAACAACTTGTTTCGATTTTAGCCTTTTTCTTAACCTTTTTGAAACTTTTCTCAAGTTGCTTCCCTTTGGAAGAAGAACTCTTCTTTGTCTTACCTCTCTTTCTTGGGCCTCTAGGGCTTTTCGACTTGGAGGAAAAAGTAAGCATAAAAAGCTTTTTGTTTTTCATTGTCGCCTTGGTAGTCACAAGTATGTTCACCAATTCATTAACCATAACTTCTTGCTTGGACATATTAAAGTTCATAATGAATTTGCTGAATGATGGGAGTAATGATTGGAGGATCAAATCCACATAAAGGTCATTGTCCATAACCACGTCAATTTATCTAAGCTTCTTAATGAGTCCAATCATCTTAGGCCCATGATCATAGACGCTAGACCCTTTAACCTTCCTTGAGCTAAAGTGCTCTTCAAACAAAGCAAACCTTTCATGTTATGTTTGCACACCATACAACTCTTATAGGTGTTTGTAAATCTCATAAGCATGTCTTATATGCTCGTGAGTCTTTTGGAGCTCATTAGTTATGGAAGTCAACATGAGGCTTCTCACTTGTAGATCATTATCTACAAATTTAGTGAACAATTCACGTGCCTCATCAGTTAGGTCATCACCAAGTGTGTTTGGTAGACTTTGACCAACAACATTTGTCCTCTTTCAAAAGTTAAAAACTATTTTAAAGTTTCTCAACCAATCTTAGATGTTAGGTCTGGTAAGTTTATTAGTTTCCAAAATGCTTGTGAGTGGATTTTTAGCCATTTTGTTTGAAGATTTCAAAAATCTACAAAAGGAGAAAAAAGAGAACAAACATGTGATTGAATTTGAGAATAAAAATATGTTTGTGGTCTTTCAAGCGTGTTTTCCCCCTACTATCTTATCAAATCCTTCGCCCCCAATAAGAATTCAGGAAATCATATTTTCTAGTGAGAATCAAGATCCTAAAGACTTGTAAGTGGCCCTCGTAATTGGATGTATATACATGAGTAATCCAAAGATAAGCAACTTTTGCTAATTGCATCTCATGCAACTCTTGATATATTTTGCCTCACTATTTCATGCAAATCCCCTATATAGATGACCTTTGCAATACTCGATGTTAAGTTAACCTACCAATCAAGCTTTAATTCTAGATGAGCGCCACAATATCTATCATGAATGAGTGTTAATATGCGGGCATTCCCAAATCAAAGATGCATCTCACGCAAAGTATATGGTTACAATTTTCCACCTAAGTGTGACCCCCGTGACTAGATATATATCACATAAGGGTGTTAGCATCATCATGCCATATGCTCTTGGTAAAAATCTTGGATTAATTAAAACTCTTTCAATTGATATCCATTTTGACTTGATATTTGAAAAAAACACAGACATTCTAAGTGGAGAGGTTTTTTCTTGTAAAGATCTCATCATTTTTATCTTTTTATTTAGGTTTTCTATATCCTAATCCATGCATCAAATACATTAATAGAATATGGAAAGCATAAATAAATAAATATGCCAACATGCTCTTAGGGTAGGATGACCATTAGCCAAACCAAGTGACGCATTTAGAACTATAGGTGCTTCACTCTGTTGATTTTAAAGTGGTTGATTAAACTAAGCTATTCCATGCATTCATGGGTCTTCAAGCCTCCATGGATTTTCTTTACTCTTTGCAACTTTTATAAGAGAAAGAAAACCTCACTTCTAGTTATTGTATTCTTAGAACTTTTACAAGATAGAATAAGAGGCATGCAAGCCCAATTTAATACAACCTATTTCAAAAACTTGAAATAAATAAAGTCAATATTAAAAGGCACATGATCACTCCTATTCATTCATCATTCATTCAACACTTAAATGAATAATAAATAAATTAAGAATTGGCATTCAATTCCATCAATTAATTACTTATTTCATAAATAAATAATTGGTCAAGCATAACAATTATGCAATAAGTCAGAGATTAACTTTAACAAGTTTTTTAAAGCAATAAAAAATATCAAACATAATTTTGGAAGCTTGCACAACACTTGTGCATCCATTAAGTGTGATTTAAAATGGTTTTTAGTTACAAAAGGAACCAAATGAAACTCAAAACGTGTCCAACCTTAAACTAGGCACTGTTGGCCAAGGTGTGCATACGGCAGGGCAACAAAACTTGGTCACTGCCTTGCCTTGTCCACTGCCATGGCCGGTAATTGCCATATTTTATGGTCAAGGACAAGTCAAGCACATCTTCTAGACATTAAAACACACCCTATGGATGTAGTTTCAGCATTAAAATAGCTTTTAAAACTAAAATTTCAAGCCTCCAAACATGCTTTCAAAAACAAGTTCAAGTAACAATCATATTCTCCAAAATTCTCCAACAAAATTCCAATCCAATTGGATCCAAAAATGACGAAAACACTTTCAAGCATTAAACAACATGCTATATCAACATATAACATCAACTAATGCTAAATCAACATTCAACATAAGAAGCTATGAATTAAAACACACTAATTACATGAATCAATACTTAAATTACATAATAGCATGCTTTCAATTCATCAATCAGGGAGCCACACACAACATCAACCAAATGCTCTACACCAGCATATAAATCAAGTATTTGGTGATTTTCATCAATCCATCACATGAATCAATCAATCAAAAATCCAAATCATAGCACGAATTAGGATCCAATACCACTTGAAGGCTAGAGTAGCTCTAGGATCTAATAATTAAAACTTCAAAAGCTAAAATTAACTAGGCCACTCAAGCTAATAAGGATTTAAACATGCTCATGATTTAGATTTAGGGAGAGAATTACCTTGATTAGCAAATTTCCAAGGAGAAAATGGAGAACCCTTCACCAATCCATAATCAGCCAGAAACCGGCACGGCTAGAAGTGAGCAACTTTTGCCTCATCTAAACTTTTCCAAAAATCACAAAAAATTATTGTACCTTCTAACACGTTGATCAAGGCACTATAAAAAATCTAGAGAAAACATGTCTATCCAATCTAGGGAAAAATATTCGTCAAAACTGCTACTTTGCAAAGTAGATCTCCCAAGGCAAGCAAACCAAATATTTTACCTCTATTGTAATGATCCACACACTATTTCAACTTCCAGTTTCTCTTCATTTATAGCTGGAGAAAAAAAAGCAGAAAAGCTATGGTGGAGGCCGATTTTCCAATTGGAGAAGAATAGAAAGCAAAGCTTCAACACATAAGGCATTCATTACTTGGAAAGGGTTTTTGGAAGGAGATGTGAAAGATTCTAATCTTCACACCAAAATGCAAGTACTCAATATTTAGAGAAAGCATGGTGTGATGCCAAGTTGGCATCACACCTTCTACAAGGTAGACCGTCAATTTGCATGTGAAGTTGGCAAGTGCAAATTCAAATTTTATTTATATTTCATGTGCATTTCAATTTAATTTGGAACTAATTTCAAATTAATTAAAATGCCAACCTAAATGAACTCTTCACTTTAATTTTTCTTCCAAAATATATTCTTTTTATTAATTAAATTAAACACTTTAATTTAAATAATTAACCTTTAACTTGACTTTTAAGTGAACAAGCTTAACTTTTAAGCTTAATTTTGTTAACTTAACTTTTTAAGTTAACTTTGATCAGTAGGAGATCAAATGGCACCAAATAATTAATTCTTTAATTATTGATCTAATTTAACTCCTTAACTAAATTGATTAATTTAGCACTTAAATTAATCAAGCCGAAAGTGATCTCAAAATTAATCACCTCAAAATCGGTCCACTAGGAGTCAATATTCTAACTCTTAGAAAAATTCCTCCATCAATAAGGAAGCTAATTGAATTTTGTGTGTGATCCAATAGGTTCTATCATTCATTGGACATGGGCTTAGAACTCCTTGTGACTTTTGAATATCTTATATTCATTTTAGTTTAAAACACTTTTAAACTAATTGACTCAATTCAATTAATCTCATTAATTGAAGAATACCTAATCTCCATGGTCAATGTCCAACTTCAAGCCCATGGAGCCTAACTAATTGGCTAAATTAATACTTTTGAAGAACCATTATAGCTCTATGCGTACTATACAAATATGATCCTTTTGCCTCCTATCTCCAGAGAGAGGCCTAGGGTGAGATATTTGTCAGCTCTTTAATAGCTTCAATACTAGGTCTCTATTCTCAATGCTCAATTCCATTGTGTGACCTCATCTTTAGAAAACTTCTTTCCCAAATTATCACACTTTCTTGCATAAGGATTTCTTAAAATGAATACATAGGAGATGCACTTGCCCTTCACAAAGATGAGGAGTTGAATTCTATCTTAGATCTCACAAACCTCCATGCCAAGTAGCTCGTACCCAATCTCAACTTAAATGGCTAACTAAGTGACCAAGGAAGAGTTAAAGCATAAAGATCGAATACAAGGTTACCTTGGATCCTTAGATCAGAGGACTAATAATATGCACTAGGATAAGTGGGACAATTTGCCATTACCAACTTACCACTATGGCTATCTAATGGATTCTCTAAGTAGGTCTTTAGTGCCTTATTTTCTAACGAGTACCCACTAACATGAACCTGCATCTCATACGAAATTGCCCATGGAATGGTATAACATCCAAACCTTAGATTTATTCAACATCAATGAAGTCTATTTAGATCATAGATGCCTTGTCTTGTAAAATTCTATAACTTGGAAGGTTTAAGATCATGATCAAATAAGACTTATTCCATGATTACCATCTATTAAGTAACCAATTCCAATAGTCTATTGTAATCCAATGGCTTTATCTAAATGCCAGTAAAGTAATAAAGAGCATAAGATTAAGATGATTATATAAAGAATATTATTCAATCAAGATTATTTGATAAGGAAATAGATTTTCACAGCCAATCTAATGGGCTTGTTGGGCACTATTCCGACACGTTAATAAATCAACCAAAAGGTATAGTACCTATTAGTTGTAAATGGATCTAAAAGTGAAAGGTTGGATTGAATGGAGATATAATGATCTATAAGGCTAGACTAATCACAAAAGGTTATACTTAAGGCTAGAAATTAACTTTGAGAAAGCCTTCTCACCTATCGTCATGCCTAAATCCATTAGGATTTTGCTTGCCACAGCATCATATTATGATTGTGAGATATGAAAAATAGATGTGAAACTACCTTTCTCAATGGAGACATGGATAAGGAAACTTACATAGAGCAACCAAAAGGTTTCATATTCAAATGGAGTAAGCAGAAGGTTTACAAGCTCCAAAAGTACATATATGGACTTAAGCAAGCTTCTCAAAGTTAGACCTTACATTTTGATTCAACTATCAAAGAATTTGGCTTCATAAAAAGTGTACATGAACCATATGTGTACAAGAAGATTAGTGGGAGTTTAATCTAGATCTTCATACTTTATGTCAATGACATCCTTCTCATGAGGAATGATAAAGGTATGGTACAGTGTACTAAAGCATATTTATCTACGTAATTCTTCATAATGGATTTGGGATAAGCATCCTTCATATTAGGAAATAAGAATCTATAGAGATAGTGAAGGAGAGCATAGCATAAGGATACAATTAACAAATAAAAATAGCTAAATCAAAGCTTGACTAAACTACTAAGAAGGATCAAATGATGATCTTAAGATGGATTTGGATGAGGAAAAATACTTGGATCATTAAATCCAAGGAAGAAATTGATGACTATGTTGAACTCTTCAAAACTATCTACTCTTGGTGCAACAGAAAACCAACAATGTTTGTCCAAGCAAATCACCTTTTATTTGGATGCAATTTGGCAAAAACCTACCCAACACCTTGAGGAATATCCAATAAAATTTCATAAAAAACAAAAAATCTGCAAGTGCTCCAAATTCACCACCAAGGTTTCTACCCTACAGTGGATCTTCAAGAACAAAGCTATCCAAGTGTCTAGCCTCTAATGAAATAATCCACACACCCAAGGAAAGCTCCAGTAAACCCTTAATCAGTTGTAAAACCAAGGATAAAGAAATGATGAAGGTTTAATTTATGAGAAAAGGTAGGAAAGAATGTGTGAAACTTCAACACTTGAGTGGATCACACTTTTGGAAGGAAAAAGAGAATCTAGCATCTTGATTACTTATTGGCATGCTGCTAGCCACCTCTCTCTTATTTATAGGATTGGAGGTGTGGTGCTAGTTCGCATCACACCCTCCAGGAGGTGGTGTGCCAACTAAGCAATGCCACTTGTATATGAAATGTGAATTTCACTTGCATTTGAATTTCATTTGGCGTCTTCATTTCAACCTATGAAATGTCATCCAACTTAATTCTAAACACACCTCAAATGAACTCCTTGATTTGAATTTCCAAAAAAAATTGATTCCTCACATGAATTAAATTAACTCCTTAATTTAATGAATTAGTGTTGACTTAACTCCTTAAGTCAACTAACTTAACACTCTAAGTTAGAAAATGTTAACTTAACCCCTTAAGTTGACCAATTAAATGTCATATGACACCAATTAAATTAACTCCTTAATTTAATTATTCCAATTTAGCACCTTAAATGCTTTTGATCGATTTAACAATTCAATCAATCAAGCCAAAATGACCAAAAATTAACCAACTATTCTCTCCACAAAATCAATCACTGGGAATTTTTTTAACTCTTAAAGAATTCCCTTCTTCAAATAGAACTTTCTTTAGAATTTTGTGTGTGACCCGTTAGGTCCTACCATTCATTGAACATGGGCTCGCAACTCTTGTGATATTTAGAATATTAAAATATTCACATTAGTTTAAACTCCCTTAAACTAATAACTTAATTCAATTAATCTCCATTAATCGAAGAGTAACCAATTTCCATGGTCGATGTCCAACCTCAAGCCCATGGAGCCCAAATAATTGGACAAAATAAATATGCTCTTGGTGAATCATTCTAGCTCTATGCTTACCATGCAAATATGATCATTCTATCTCTTATTTCCTAAAAAAGGCCCAGGACAAAATATTTATCGATTCCCTAATAGCCTTGATAACTATGTTTCTATTCTCAATATACAATTTTAGTTTATGACCTCATCTTTGGAAAACACCTTTCCCAAATTTCCATACTACCTTCTGCAAGGACTATTTTGAATCGATCATTATATAATAGATAGAAAATGCATTTGCCTTTCACAATAACGATGAGATAGATCCTATTTTGAATCTCACAAACTTTCATATTTAAGTGGTTCATATCCAAGCTCTACTCGGATGACCTATAAAATGGTCAAGAAAGAATCAAAGCATAAAGACCCAAACACAAGGTTGCTATGGATTCTCAAGTCTAAAGACTAATTATTTGCACTAGTGTAAGCTAGAGAACTTGCCACTACGAGTATCTAGTGATTCTCCGAGCAGACCTTCAGTGTATTTGTTATTTAACAAGTACCTACTAATATTCACCCATGTCTAACATGGATTGCTCATGAAATGGAGCAATTTCCAACTCCTTGGATTTATACATCGTTACTGTAAGTCTATCTGAATCTTAGATGCCTAGTCTCATAAGATTCTTTAACTTGGAATATTTTAAGATCATGATCGTGTAAGACATATTTCATAATCACCACCTAGTGCATGACCAAGTCCCATAGTCTTGTGTGATCTAATGGCTTCAACCAAATGCTAGTGAAGTAAAATAAAGATGGCTATTATATATGAATATTATTCAATCAAGATTATCTCACAAGTGAAATAGTTTACATGCCTATCTAATTAGCTGTGAGGTATTATTTCAACAATCTCCTACTTGCTCTAAAGCTAACTCCCTATAGCTTTAAGGCCCATCTTCTCGAGATGCCTTTCAAAGACCTTTTGCATTTAAGGGTTTAGGCAGTGGTTCTACTATATTTTGTTTTAGGCAACTATTTCCACTCAAATATCATCTCTATCAATTGATATCATATATCAAATGATAACTTATTTATCTATGTTTAGATCACTAATGAGATCTTGGCTAAAGCCTAACATTATTTTCAAAAGACAACTATAGGGATTTGCACACTAAGCACTACATTCAACTCTTGGATGAAGTTTCTACCTAAACACCATCCTTTTTTTTTCTTTCTAAAATTGCAATATATTCTACCTTTATGGTAGAATCAACAGTCTTGTCTGTTTGGAACTCTTCCAACTCAATGTGATGCCATTTAGGCAAAATATAAACCTACAAGTGGATTTTAGGTCATCTATATCAAATTGGAAACTGGAATCCAAAAACCTCTTGAGTTTTAATTCTCTATTACCATATACCAAAATAAATCCTTAATCCTTCTTAAGTACTTGAGGATTGATCTAATAGCTTTCCAATTACATACATCAGTGTCGGATTGAAAGTCGCTCATAACACTTAGAACATATGCTACATCAAGCTTTATCTATTGAACGGTATACATTATGCTCCCTATAGAAAATATATACGGTATGTGGAACATTCTATGTCTCTCATTGTTATTCTTAGGTGCCGTAGACTTGGAGAGACAAAGACCGTATCCCATAGGGATGAATCTCTTCTTGGATTCTTCCATATTAAACCTCTTTAGTTTCTTGTCAATGTACAGTGTTTGGGAAAGCCCCAACATCCTCCCTAATCAATTTATCTCTATAGTAACATATTCCTAATATGTAAGATACCTTCCCTAAATCTTTCATAGAGAATTGAGTAGATAACCATACTTCAATACACTATAATATTTCTCTCATTCCCAATAAAGAGATTGTCATCGACATAAAGTACAATAAACTATACACTACTTTGACTAACCTTCTTGTACACACAAGGTTTTGCAAAGCCTAATAAGTTGACTATATTATCAAAAAATATGTTCTAACTTCAAGACACCTATTAGAGTCCATAAATGGACCTCTTGAGTTTGCAAACCTTTTGCTTACTCCCTTTGGATATAAAATATTGTGGTTGTATCATATAGATTTTTTCTTTAATGTTTCCATTGAGGAAAGTGATTTTCACATATATTACCATATCTTGTGGTCATAATATGCAGCTATGGTAAACAAAATCCTAATGGACTTAGGCATTACAATCATTGAAAAAGTTTTCTCAAAATTAATACCAAGTCTTTAAGTGTCACCCTTTAGCATTAGTCACATCTTAAAGGTTATTACCAGTCCATCAACTCCTAGCTTTTTGCTTATAGATCTACTTGTAACCTGATATGTGTGGCATTTGTCCTACATTGGATTGAGATTAGGGTCTTGACCAGCATATAAGCGGCTGGACCCTCTCCTCCCTTCGAGGCGCCTTTTCAGAACAAAACCCCCCGCTCGACCCAGACGGCATGTACCGAATGGTCAACTGGGTGTAAGAGGGACAATTCCTTAGAAGGAGGCTGCCATGTGGTGACAAATCCATGCATCATCAATTGGTGGCCCATGCAGGTCCGAACACCATGTAGCGAATGGCCTGTCAAGCCCTCCTCTGGGGGGCTGATAATATGTGTGGCATTTGTCCCACATTGGATTGAGATGAGGGTCTGGACCAGCATATAAGCGGTTGGACCCTCTCCTCCCTTCGAGGTGCCTTTTCAGGACAAAACCCCCCGCTCAACCCAGACGGCATGTACCGAATGGTCAACTGGGCATAGGAGGGACAATACCTCAGGGGGAGGCTGTCATGTGGTGACAGATCCATGCATCATCATAACCAATGGGTACAATACCATTTGGTGGATCTATCAATGTCCATACTTTGTTGGATAATGTAGAGTACATTTTGAATTTCATGGCTTCATGCCAATGTCCTGAATCTATGTCCAACATAGCTTCCTTATAGGTCTTCAGATCATTATCCAAGTAGCACTATCTCATGAGGAATTTGAACATTTTAGGTCACTTCTTAATTTAATTTGACCTTCTCAAAGGTTGTGTTCAAGGCTCTTGATGTTTATTTATTTCTACTGCTAATGGGATTTGTTGAACATCTTGAACTTTGTCAAGTTCAACAACAATGCCATTTCTACCTAATAGAAATTATTTTTCCAAAAAAAACTAGGCATTCCTTGAAATAAAAACATTTTGTTCCAAGGGATCATAGAAATAGTAACACAAAAACTCTCATGGGTGTCACACAAACTTGCACAAAGTGGATCTTGTATCTAACTTGTCACCCACTAGCCGATTGATAGAAGCTGGAGACCCCCAAACTCTTAAGAAATAGTAAAAAAGTGCTTTTACCATACCATATCTCATGTGATGTCTTTCGCACCAACTTTGAAGGTGCTATATTTAGTAGCCTTGCTATTGATATTATTAGAATAGTATCCAGCAAGCCAATTGGATTGACCTTGTAAACTATTTTCTTGTAAGATAATCTTGATTGGATGATATTCTTTATATGGTCATCTTTATCTTATGCTCTTTATTTATTTTACTTGCATTTGGATGAAGCCTATAGATCACACAAAGACTATGAGACTTAGTCACGCACTAGGTGGTGATCATGGAATAAGTTTTATATGGTCGTGATCTTAAATCTTCCAAGTTATAAAGTCTTATGAGACAAGGCATATAAGATTTGGATAAACTTGCACTAATGATGCATAAATCCAAAGGTTGGAGATTGCTCCATTCTATAAGCAATCGTATGAGATATGGGTTTATTTTAGTAGATGCTTGTTAGAGAACAGTTACTAAAAGCCCACCGAAGAATCCACTACATAGCCATAGTGGCAAGTCGGTAATAGCTAGTTTTTCTACTTGTGCTAGTGCATATTATTAGTCCTCTAACCTGAGGATCCATGGTATCATTGTGTCCGGTCCTCATACTTTGACTCTTTCTTCATCACCTAGCGGGTCTTTTGGGTGGTGATTGGGTATGAGCTACTTGGCATGGAGGTTTGTGAGATTCAAAAATGGAATCCAAATCCTCATCTTTGTTAAGGTCGAGTGCATCTCCTATGTATTCTATAATGATTGATTCCACAAAATTCTTGCATAAGGTGATGTGACAATTTGAAAAGGTATTTTCCAAAATGAGGTCACAAAGGAAATCAAACATTAAGAATAGAAATATAGTATTGAGGCTATTAGGGAGCCAAAAATTATCTTGTCCTAAACCTCTTTCAGGAGATAGAAAACAGAATGACCGTATTTGCAAGGTATGCGTAATGCTAGAATAGTTCTTCAAGAGCATTCATTTCGGCTAATTAGTTAGGCTCCATGGGCTTGATATTAGACATTAACCATGGAGATTGGGTACTCTTCAATTAATGAGATTAACTGAATTGAGTCACTTAGTTTAAAGAATTTATACTAAAGTGAATATTTGATATTCCAAAAGTCACAAGGAGTTGTGAACCCATGTCCAATGAATGGCAGAACCTAATGAGTCACACACAAAAGCCAATGACATGGTCTATTGAAGGAAGGAGAATTTTCTAAGAGTTAGAAAATTCATGAACGGTTTTTGGAAGAGGCAAAATTGTTGTCATTTTGGCTTAATCAATTTAAATGTTCAATTGGTCAAATTAATTTAAGAGTTAAATTAACATCAAGTAATTAAAGGTTAATTAATTGATGTCATATGACTATCAATTGGTCAAAATTAATTTAAGGCTTGAGTTAATTTTAACTAGCCTAAATTGTTATGCACTTTGACTTAAGAGTCAAGTCAAATGATTATTAATTAAATTAAAGTGTTTAATTTAATTAAGTTGGAGAGATAATTTTTAGGAGAATTATTAAATGAAGAGTTCATTTAATAAGAATTAGAATTTAATTATAAGATATTTTATTAGATGAAATTTGTGCTTTAGTTAAATTCATTAATCACAAAGTTAATGGCCACCAAAGCAAGGGACACTTGGCATCACCTTCTTGTGGGAGGTGTGTGACCACTCCTATATATGGATATGATAGAGTGGCTAGCTAGATATATGTGAGTTATGCACATTTTGTGTGATTTTCTTCCAACAATATTATGCAATGGGAATCTAAGTTGTTAGCCATCACTCTCTCCTTCTCCCTCCTCCTTCCACCTCATTATTCCTAGCTTTCCTCCTCTTATTCTCTGCAAATTTTCCATCCTTTCTATAGAGAATAGGCCATATATTTTTTGTGTGGACATTTACATTAGAGGAAATCTATTTTGGTTGCTTTTGCTCTTGACTACAGTAGTTTCTAGCAGTTAGTTTTTGCTTCTTCTAGGAGTACCTATGGTGTTCTAATCGACCTGAAATTTTGACTGAAGAATTTTCAAAGGGTTAAAGAATTTCAAAAAAACTTTCAACCAAAACGGAGGAGTCCATCTTGGGAAAAATCAGTGGTGATTATGTTGTGCCGGTGAAGAGCATATTTGACAGTTGAAGAGAGTTTTTTGCTCTTCGAATTTTTAGCTTTCACCCAGGTATTTTTCTCTTCTAAATCTAAATCCTATTCATGTATAGATCCTTGTGGTGTTATGTTGGTTAGCTTATTTAGTTTTTTTTTTGTGAAAATATTTGGATTCTAGTGCTACACAAATCTTCAAATATTAAGGTGTATCCCCTAAAGGCAGCATTACACCTTTCTCAAAGGGGACAGTCAAGCATAGGTGGCAAATTTAAGTTCAAATCTCATTTGAATTTCATGTGCATTTCAACTTAATTTGAGATCTAATTTTAAATTAATTAAAATGTTGATTCAAATGAACTCTTCATTTGAATTTTTCCTCCAAAATATATTTTTCTCATTAATAAAATTAAACACTTTAATTTAATTAATTAACCTTGGACTTAACACTTAAGTCAACAAACTTAACTTTTAAGCTTAATTTTGTTAACTTAACTCTTTAAGTTAACTTGACCATTAGATGATAACTTTGACACCAAATAATTAACTCCTTAATTATTGAATTAGTTTAACTTCTTAAATTAATTGATTAATTTGACACTTAAATTAATCAAGCTAAAATTAACCACAAAATTGATCACCTCTAAATTGGTCCACTACAAGTTAATATTCTAACACTTAGAAAATTCCTACATCTATTAAGAAGCTAATTAGATTTTATGTGTGACCTAATAGGTTATTCCATTCATTGGACATGGGATCACAACTCCTTATGATTTTTGAATATCTTATATTCATTTTAGTTTAAAATACTTTTAAACTAATCGACTCGATTCAATTATTCTAATTGAAGAGTACGCAATCTCCATGGTCGATGTCCAATTTCAAGCCCATGGAACCCAACTAATTAGCCAAAATGAATGCTTTTGGAGAACTATTATAGCTCTACATGTACCATGTAAATACAATCCTTCCACCTCTTATCTCCCGATAGACGCCTAGGGCAAAATATTTGTTAGCTTCCTAATAGCCTCATACTATGTATCTATTCTTAATGTTCAATTCCCTTGTGTGACCTCACCTTAGAAAAATTCTTTTTCCAAATTATCACACCACCTTGCATAAGGATTTTTTGGAATTGATCATTATAGAATGCATAGGAAATATATTCACCTTTCACAAAGATAAAGAGTCAGATTCCATCTTAGATCTCACAAACCTCCATGCCAAGTAGCTCATACCTAATCTCAACCCGAACAGCCCACCAGGTGATCAAGGATGAGTCAAAGCATGAGGATGAGACATAAGGTTACCATGAATCCTCAAGTTGCCACTATCGACTTACCACTCCAACTATTTAAAGGATTCTCTAATAGGTCTTCAATTCCTTGATCCCTAATAAGCACTACAAATATGCACCCCTATCTCATATAGTATTGCCCATGGAATGGGGCAACATCCAACCCTTTGATTGATGCATTGTTAATGCAAATTTATCTGGATCTTAGATGCCCTATCTTATAATATCCTATAACTTGAAAGATTTAAGATCACGATCATGAAATTCTTATTTCATGATCACCACCTAGTGAACTAACTAAGTCCCATAGTCATGTATGATCTAAGGGCTTCATCCAAATACTAGTGAAGTAGTTAGAGTATAAGATAAAAGACAACCATATAAAGAATATCATTTAATCAAGATTGTATCACGAGTGAAATAGTTTACAAGGCTAATCCTATTGGCTTGTTGGGTACTATTCCAACAATCTCACACTTTCCCTAAAACTAATGCCCCGTGGCCTTGAGACCCATCTTCATAAGATGTCTTTCAAAAACCTTTAGCTTTTAGGGGTTTAGATAGTAGTTATGCTATATTCTCTTCTAAGGCAACTTTATCCACTTAGTTGTTGCCTCTATTAATTGATACCATATATCAAATAATAATGCATTTAATGTGTATAGATCACTGATGAAATTTTGGCTCAAGTCTTGAATTATCTTCTAAAGACAATCATAGGCTCTGTACGCTAGGCACTATATCTAACTCTTAGATGAAATTTTTATCCAAACACCTTCTTTGATGGTTTCCAAAAGCACAATGTATTTCACCTCAGTGGTTATCTAGGTTGTGGTGTCGTGTTGAAATTCTTCCAACTCACCATGCCGCTATTAAGGTAAAATATAAATCTAGAAATGGATTTTAGGTCATCTATATCGAATTGGAAACAAAAAATCTAAAAATCCCTCGAGCTTTAATTCTCTACTATCGTATACCAAAAATAAATCCTTAATCCTTCTCAAATACTTAAGAATTACTTTCACAGCTTTCCAATGACTTGCACCTATATCGGATTGGAACTTACTTAAAATGCTTGGCAAGTGTGCCTTGTACATTGAACTACATATATTATGCTCCTTATGGCAGGGGCATAAGGTATGTGGAACATCCTTTGTCTCTCATCTTTAGTCTTAGGGGCCATAGACTTGGAGAGATAGATGCCATCTTCCATGGAAAGGAATTCTTTTTTGGATTCTTCGATACTAAACTTTTTTAATATTTTATCAATGTATGGGGATTAGGATAACCCCAGCATCATCCTAGATCTATCTCTATAGATACGTATTCTTAATATGTAGGATGCTTCTCCTAAATCCCTTATGGAGAATTGTGTAGATAACCACAATTTAGTACACTATAACATTCCTACCTCAATCCCAATGAGAAGGATGTCATCAACAAAAAGTACAATAAATTGTACACTATTCCCATTAGTCTTTTGTATACACAAAGTTCATACACCTTTTTGACAGAGCTAAATGATTTAACGATCTTATCAAAAATAATATTCTAAGTTTGAGATACTTATTTGAGTCCATAAATAGATATATGGAGTTTGCAAACTTTTTGCTCACTCACTTAGATGTAAAACCTTGTGGTTGCACCATATAGATGTCTTCTTCAATGTCACCATTGAGAAAAGTAATTTTCATATCCATTTGTCATATCTCATAGTCATAATATGTGGCTATGACAAGTAGAATCCGAATAGACTTAGGCATTGCAACCGGTGAAAAGGTTTTCTCGAAATAGATATTGAGTCTTTAAGTATAAGGTTTTGTCACTAGTTGTGCCTTAAAAGTCATTACTTCTGCATCTACTCCAAGCTTTCACTTATAGATCTATTGTAACTAATGGGAACTATTCCTCTTAGTAGATTTACCAAAGTCCATACTTTGTTGGAGTATATGGAGTCTATTTTGAATTTTATGGCATTTAGCCAATGTCTTAATTTTATGTTCAACATAGCTTCCTCACAGGTGTTTAGATGATTATCCGATTATCTCATCTCATGAAGAAATCTGAACCTTTCAGGTTACTTCTTGATTGGGTCTGATCTTCTCAGAGGTTGTGTGTGAGGCTTTTTGATTTAATGATTTCTACCCTTACGGGATTTAATAATCATCTTGAACTTCACCAAGTTCAACAACAACACCTTTTCTATCTTGTAGAAATTTCTTTTTTGAAAAGGTGGCATTTTTTTAAACAAACACATTTTTTTTAGGGATCATAAAACTAATAATCTACAGACTCTCTTGGGTATCCCACAAACTTATACAAGGTGGATTTACTATCCAGCTTATCTCCTACTATTCGTCTCACATGGGCGAGAAATCCGTAAATCTTTAGATAATAGTAAAAGGGTGCTTCATCATGCCACATCTCACGCAGCATTTTGGCACCAACTTCTAAGGTACTACACTTAGTAACTTTGCCATCATTTTTATAGCATATCCTCAAAAGGATATAGGCACATTGAAAAAGCTTATCATGGAATGCACCATGTCTAACAAGGTATAGTTTTTCCAATTACTACTCCATTAAGTTGGTGTGTACCCAGTGGAGTTCATTGAGAGAGAATTCCTTTCTCCATTAGATAATCCAAGAATTTAGTACTTTAGTATTCTCTCCCTCGATTTGATCAAAGAGCTTTAATACTAAGTCCCTTTTGCTTTTCTACTTCATTCCGATATTCTTTGAACTTTTCAAAAGCCTTATACTTGTACTTCACAAGATACACATGTCCGTACCAACTATAATCATCGATGAAAGTGATGAAGTAAGAACAACCTCCTCTCTTACTAACTCTTAATGGTCCAGAAGCATCCATATAGATTAAATCCAAAGGATTTGTGGAGTACTCCATTTGTTCAACAAAAAGAACCTTGGTCATTTTTCCCTTCAAACAAAATTCACAAGTAAGAAGGTGCTCAATGCCACTAACATTTAGTGCTTTAAGAGCTTCTAACTCGCTCAACTTATTCTTAGAGATATGCCCAAGTCATGTATGCCATCGAATGGAAACTTCTTAGTTATCTAATTTTCTCACTTCATTGAAAGTGCATTAGTGATGGTTGAGAATCCAATATGCACAATCCTTTGTTAAGTGTACCATAAGCAACTAAAGAACCCATTTTTTAATACCTTCAATTTCCTATTTGATATAGAAGGATTAAATCCTTCACCATCCAAAACAAGAATTGAAATATTATTCTCAATAATATATGATACATTTTAACAAAGGTTGAACATAATAATGGAATTCTCGAAGTCCAACTTATTACACACCTTTGGCTTAGGTCACAACTCTTGCTCTATTACCAAGGCGTTGGGTCATATCCTCATCACTTAGTTTTATTCTTCTTTCTAATCTTCATAATAACTTACAAAAAAAAGAAACACATGAGATATCATATATCCATGAGAAAGAATTTATCCTAAAATGAATTTCAATAAAGTCCATACCCTTCTCAAGGGTTGCAAGGTATTCCTTGCAATACTACTTCCAATGGCCTATCTTGGCAAAGCATAAACAAATAATATTGACTATATCCTCTATAATCTTCTTGACTCCTCCGAATGCCTTTGATAATTGTTTTCCCTTGGAAAAAAAACATTTCTTCCTTTTACCTCCCTTTCTAGCACCCTTAGGGTCCATAGACTTGGAAGAGAAAATAAGTGTTAATTTAATCAAAATAATTTAAGGAGTTAATTTAATTGGTGTCATATGACAATTAATTAGTCAAGTTAACTTAAGAAGTTAAGTTAACACTAATTGACTTAAAGAGTTAAGTTAAATTGATTAAACTAAAGAGTTAATTTAATTAAAATGAGAATTTGAATTTTGGAGGAAAAAACAAATGGAATAGTCCATTTGAATTTAAGTTAATTAACATTTCATTTCATGAGATGAAATGCAAATGTTAATTAAATGCAAATGCACATAAAATACAAATGCATGTGCAAGTTGGCCAGTTGGCCAACAAGCATGGAGGGTGTGATGGAAGCATCCAAGAGGTTCCATTCCCTTTATATATAAGCCATGTGGCCGGCCACTTTGAGGTGGTTGCCTATCCATACATTTTTCTTCCAAAAGTGTGATATAATTCATGTGTTGAATAATTATAAAATTCTCTCCTCTCCCTCTTTTCCAAAAATGCCACTCGTCACCTTTTTCCTTTTTTATTCTAGCACAAGTAAGGTTGATTTAGAGCTTGCCTAATGTGTGTGGACTTGATCATTCGAGGTCCAACACTTGGAGAACTTAGAATTGCTTGGTGATAAGCCATTGCACTGATTTTTGAAAGCACCATTGTGTGATAAATTAATGGAGGATTCAGGCAAATTTTGGCCAATTTTTCAATCACTTGGTGGTGCTAAGATCTACCATTTTTTTAATTTTTTGAGCATTGGAAGAAGTGCTTCTATATCCAACCATTGGAGCTTGTAGGTCTTTTGATAGAAGAGTTTTTATATTGATCTCTTCATATCCTTTGTTTGTATCTATGAAGATAAATTTTTTGCCTTCAAGTCCTTATTTAGAGCATGATTACAATCCTTGGGATGAGATGATTGGTTTAATTATTGCCTTTTTTTTTTTTAATATTTGGATCCCCATCCATCTCTATCTTTCAATGTAACACTAAAAATACCATGTATTTAAGGGCTAGGGTTATTTAGGATTAGATATAACAAGACTTGGATCTTATGACAACGACTGTCAATTGAATATTTTGACCCAAAATAAACCATAACCATGTCATGAGCTAAACATAATCGTGCAGTAATCTCCTTATCAACTCCTTAGATGAAGAACTACTATTATTGATTATAATAGGCATTTAAAGGGGAAATGGGGATTAAAGGAATTATGTTAGAATAACCATAAGATTGATAAAGACACCAACTATATTATAATTAAGTATTAGAGGATCAGTAAGATGGTAACTCTAGTTTTTTATGGCAGTTCTTAGATTGACTAGGAAGTGATAATTTAAGCGCCAATATAGCTAGGGATGCCTCTGCGTTTGCCAAGTGAGTTTATATTTGTTATTATATATTTATTGCTTGATCTTGTTGTGTTGAGATTTAATAGTTCTTTTTTTTGTTGTTGTTGAGATTCAATAGTTGTTGTTTGTTTGTTCTATGATGTTCTTTGACTCTTATGTTGGATTTGACAATCTGTCCAAGCTATTTTGCTTGCTTATAATTCTTTAGATGTTTTTGGTCAAGCTTGATATGAATTCTTATCTTATGTATTAGTAAATATATCACTATTGTTCAATACCTTATTGGAACCTATCATACGCCTATGCCATAATGACCTTTGATTCTTGTGTCACTCTTGACAGTCTATTTTCCAAAGTGTCATAAAGGGGAATCAAACATTGGATATAGGACATAGTTATCAAGGCTATTAAGATGCCAAGAAATATATTGCCTTAGACTTCTTTTGAGAGATAGGAGAGGGAAAGACCATATCTGCATGGTAAGCATAAGCTATAATGGTTCATCATGACATAATTCATTCATCCAATTAGTTGGGCTCCATAGAATTATTGTTGGACATTAACCACAGAGATTGGGTGCTCTTTAATTAATAGAGATTAATTGAAAGAATTATTAGTTTAAAGGAGTTTAAACTAATATGAATATTTCAATATTCAAAAAATTACAATGAGTTGTGAGTCTATGTCCAATGAATGGATGAACCTAATGGGTTACACACAAAAGCCTAAGAAAGCTTTTACTTGATAGGGGGAATTAACTTTCTAGCAAGTTAGAAAATTTATCACTAGGCATATTTGGAGAGAGAAAATGGTTAAATATTTAATTCATTATTTTAGCTTGATTAATTTAATTATTAAATTAATCAAAATAATTTAAGATGTTAAATTAGGCCAATTAAATTAAGGAGTTAATTTAATTGATGTCATATGACAATTAATTAGTGAAGTTAACTTAAAAGGTTAAGTTAACTCTAAATAACTTAAGGAGTTAATTAAAATGAGAATTTAAATTTTGGAGGGAAATCAAATGGAAGAGTCCATCCCCTTTATATAAAGGCCATGTGGCCAACCACTTTCTTAAGGTTGGCAATCCTCACATTTTCTCTCCAAGTGTGATATAATTCATGTGTTGAATAATCACACAAATTTCTCTCCTCCTTCTCTCCTCCAAAATCATGACTTCTTTCCTTCTTCCTCTCTTATTTTAGCACAAGTAAGGTTGGAGGACTCAAAATTCCTTAGTAGATCATCTATTGTACCAGTTTTTGGGAGCAAATTTGGATGACCAAGGAGTTTCTAATTTTAGTAAAATTTAGGCAATAACTCACAGAATTAGTGGTAACAAGATCACCAAATTTGGTGATTTTTGGATCTGTGAAAGGGGAGCAAACGGATCAATCCACTATTATGTGTAGATCATCCTTCAGAGGAGTCCAGAGTGATCTCACCAAATTCTTTGTTTCCATTTACAACGGCAAATTTTTTGCATCCAAATCCTCATTTAGAGCATCATTATGATCCTTGAGATGGAGTTCATCAATTATTTTTTGCCTATTTTTGGTTTTAATATTTGGATCCTAATTCTTCTCCTTTTTTCAAGTGGTATCGGAGCCATTTTCATGCCTAAATTTGGAATTTAATGAATTGGTTCTAAATCTCCTAACACTTGATTCAATTGATGAATTTGACTGTTTGGATGATTTTGTGTGTGGCTCTATTTGTGTTGAATTGGAATATGTTAATATATGTTTAACTGTTATTTCATATGTTAGCATGATTTTGATTCAAGTTTTATGATGTTAAATGTTGATTTAATATTAGGTGATGTTATATGTTGATATAGCATGTTAATTCTAGTTTTTAGGTGTTTTGGCCATTTTTGGATCTAATTGGATCAGATGCAATTGGAGATTTTTGAAGAATGTTGATTCTTACTTAGACTTGTTTTTTAAAGCATGTTTGAGCACTTTAATTTCCAGTTTTAAATTGTTTATAAGCTGAAAATTTGTCAAAATATTTGTGGAATTGAGTCATGAAGGTGTCCATGGTATTTGGAATGCAAAATAGCACAAAATGAGCTCAAAATGCACACACAAATCGGTAGGGCTACTAGCCCCATGGCAGCAACTGCCATGCAGCGGGCACACTATGAGCTCATCTGCTGCATAGCTGAATGCACACCAGGGGCAACGGCCCATTGGTGAGTGGCTAGGGGTGTTTTTGGTCTTCCTTCTAAGCTCATTTCATACTATTTTGATGAACAATAGTTGTGCAAGTATTCAAAACAATGTTGGACATTTTTGCTTGCATTTAAATCAAGTTCAATCTAATCTTCAATTTGGTGCAACAATGAGATGCATAAGGAGTTATGCTTATTTTTGCCTATTAATTAATTATTTATGAGATAAATATTTAATTGATAAATTGAATGTCAATTTTTGTTTATTGTTAATTTAATTATTGAATGGATGACAAATGAATGAGGATGAACATGAGCCTTTAAATTGGTTTTATTTGTTTCAAAGTTATTTGAAAATGGTTGTATTAAATAGGGGTTTGCATGCCTTTTGATTTTCTACCCTATAAATGTTGTGAGAGTAGAGCTCTACTAGTGGGGATTTCTTTTGTCCTATAAATATTGCAAGGAGATAAGAAGGCTAAAAGGATCAAGGAGGCTAGAAGACCCATGAATGTATGGGATATTTGTGTAATAGATAAGATATAATCAATCCACTTAAAATCAATTAAGTAGTGCACCTATGACTCTAAGTACACTACTTTGTTAAAGCTCATAGCCATCCCACCCTAGGACTATACTAGACGCATTTACTTACTTATATTGTTCTTTATCCTATTGATGTATGAGATGCATAGTTAGGATACAGAAAAACAACATAAGAGATCATAATATTGATGAGATCTTTCAAAGCAAGAAAAACCTTTAACTTAGAGAAGTCTAAATTTTCCAAAATATTAAATCAAATTGGATACAAATTAAAAGGAGTTTTAACTAACCAAGCTTTCTACCCATGGGAGGTAACATGAGACGCTACCCTAATTTAGTGCTGGCTCACGAGTCATGGAATACTTTATTAAAGGAAAGCTTTGCTCACTTCTTAGCATATGATGCACTTGAATTTAAAACTCACTATGGCATTGTCGCACAAGTCAAGGAATAACATAGTGGAGTTTATAATTAAATATTAATTGATAGGTATAACGTAACACCTAGTAGTGTAGATGTCGCAGAAGTCATAGGTGTAAATGAAAAGTGAGGTAAAACACATCAAGGGTTGCATAAAGATGCAATTAGCAAAAATTGCTTATTTTAGAATTGTTTGTGGGTGTCTCACAAGTTATAGATCCACAAATGATGCCTTTTGGACCTTGATTCTCACTAGAAAATGTGATTTCCAAAATTCATTTAGGGGGTGAGGAATTTGATAAAATAGTGGGAGAAAAATATGCTTGAAAGTCCATGAACATGCTTTTTAATATCAAAAATTCAATCACATCATTATATTCTCCTTTTTGCCTTAGTAGATTTGCGAAATCTCAATCAATGGCTAAGAATCCACTAAATTTTATTTGGAAACCAATAAACTCACCTAGCTTAGCTCCCATGATTAGCTAAGAAACCACAAAATTATTCTTAACTCCAAAAAGAATACATACATCCTTACTCAAAGTTCGTTGGACACCATTGGTGATGAACTTGATGATGAGGCATGCAAAGCATTTGCTAAATGGGTAGAGTATGATCTTCAAACCCAATGCCTCATTATGTCTTCTATGTCCAATGAGCTTCAAAAATCTCATAACAACGTGAAGAATTCTTCTGAGATTCATATATACAAACAAGAGTTATACGAGGTGCAATCTAAACATGAGCATTACTCATTGTCTAGGGAGCTCTTTAGGGCTAGAATAGTTGAAGGTGCTAGTGTCATTATGTGGATTTGATCCTCCAATCATTATCAGGTTCATTTGACTAATTTAGCATGAACTTCAACATGTCAAAACAAGAGGTAATGAATTAGTCAACATATTGGTGACCACCGAGTTGATAATGAAAAAGAACAAAACTTCTAATGCTTACAGTTGTATTTAATGAACATTTGCATTTCATCTCATGAAATGAAATGTATATTAGCTTAAATTCAAATAGACTCTTCCATTTAATTTTCCTCCAAAATTTAAATTCTCATTTTAAAGACAAACAGGAAAAATATAATCAATCTATTCCATCCAAGGATCTTATTCATGCTCAAAATAAGGATTTAGTTGCAAAAATTGTACCTTTGAATATCAATACAAAGGTAAGAGATAGATCACTCCAAAGAACTCTTCGATCGAAAATCCACGTATAGTAGAATGTGTCAATGGTTGAGCACCTTCCACAACTCAAAAAATCCTCAAAATTGGCAAATAACTCCACCACAAATCCAAGCAAAAGCTGCCAAAATTTTATTCCACTCAAAACCTCTGAGGTTTTCCAAATTTGCCACTAAATTTTCCAAATAATAACGGTTTACCAAGGAACTCTAAGCCCCCAAGTGTTGGACCTCTGATGAAAAAGTCCAAAAACCTTAGGCAAGCTCTAATTAAACCTCAAATATTCTATATTATATGAGGAAGAAGGTGAGTGAGTGGCATTTTGGAGAAGAAAATGAGAGGGAGAGAATTTAGTGTGTGTGAATTTTCAACACATGAATATCACACTTTTGGAGGAAAATGAGGAATACTCTAGATTGGCCATCTTGTGGCCAGCTAAGGGTATTTGTAGAGAGGAGAGAGGATGCAAGTTGGCATCACACCTCCCATGTTTGTTAGCCAACTTGCATGTGAATTTAAATTTCACATACATTTGCATTTAATTAGCATCTACATTTCATCTAATGAAATGAAATGCAAATTAACTCAAAGTAAATTCAAATGACCTCTTTCATTTGGTCTCCCTTCAAAATCTAAATTCTCATTTTAATCAATTAACTCTTTAATTTAATTAATTAAACTGGCTTAACTCCTTAAGTTGATTAACTTAACTCTTTAAATTAATTAGTATTAATTTAACTCCTTAAGTTAATTTTCTAATTAATTGTCACATGGCCCTAATTAAATTAACTCCTTAATTTAATTGGACTAATTTAACTTCATAAATTATTTTGATTAATTTATCAATTAAATTAATCAAGCTAAGATGACTAATAAAATAGTCTACCATTTTCTCTCCAAAAATGCTATTCTAACTCTTTAGAAAATTCCTCCCATCAAGTAAGAACTTCCTATAGGCATTTGTGTGTGACCCATTAGGTTTATCAATTTATTGGACATTGGCTCACAACGTATTGTGATATTTTGAATATCAAAATATTCACATTAGGTTAAACTCCTTGAATTAGTGGCCCTTTCAATTAATCTCCATCAATTGAAGAGTATCCAATCTCCATGGTCAATGTCTAGCAACTAGCCCATAGAGCCCAACTAATTGGATAAATGAATTATGTCTTGATAAACCATTCTAGCCCTATACTTGCCATGCAAATATAATCCTTCCATCTCCTATCTCCCAAGAGAGGCCTAGGACAAGATATCTATCATCTATGCAAGGATTTATTGGAATCGATCATTATAAAATATATTAGAGATGCACTCATCCTTCACAACAATAAAGAGATGGATCCCATCTTAGATTTCACAAGCCTCCATGATTAAGTAACTCATGCTTAATCTCAACTCTGAATGACCTACTACATAATCGAAGAAGAGTCAAAGCCTAAGGGACTAAACACAAGGTTACCATGGGTCCTCAAGTCCAAGGATCAGTTCTATGCACTAGCATAAGTTGGAGAACTTGCCACTACTGACTTGCCACTCCAGTTATCTAGTAAATTCTCTGGATGAGTCTTCAATGCACTTGTTCTCTAATAAGTAACTAGTAGCATACATCCACATCTAACATAGATTGCTCATGAAACGTAGCAATATCCAACTCATTAGAGTATACATCATTAGTACGAGTCTATCCAAATCTTAGATGCCTTATCTCATAAGATTCTATGATTAGGAATATTTAAAATCATGATCGTAGAGACTTTTTTCATGATCACCATCATATGTGCGACCAAGCCTCATAATATTATGTGATTTAGGGGCTTTAACCAAACGCGAGTAAAGTATAATAAGCATAAGATGAAAATGGTCAATTAATAAGAATATGATTCAATTAAGATTGTATCACAAGTGAAATAGTTTTACATGCTAATCTAATTGGCTACATGGCACTATTCTAACAATCTTACACTTGCCTTAAAGTCAATTCCTCATAGTCTTAAGGTCCATCTTCTCAAGATGTCCTTCAAAGACCCTTTTGCTTTTAGGAGTTAAGATAGTAGATCTGCTATATTCTCCTTTAAGACAACTTTTTCCACTCAATTGTTGCCTCTATCATTAATTTCATAAATCAAATGACAATGCATTTATTTATGTTTGGATCACTGATGAGATTTTAGCTCTTATGCTTACATAACCGCTACGTTATTTTCATAGAAGACAACAACCAGTTTTACAATGCTAGGCACTACATCTAACTCTTTGATGAAATTTTTCATCCCAACACTCTCCTTTGCAATTTCTGAAGTCACAATATATTGTACCTTGGTGGTAGAATTGGCCATGGTGTCTTGTTTAGAACTTTTCCAACTCACTGCACTGCTATTGAGGTAAAATATAAATCCTAAGTTGGATTTGTGGTCATCTTTATCGGATTGGAAACTAGAATCCAAATATCTTTCAAGTTTCAATTCTTTATTGTCATATACCATAAACAAATCCTTAGTTCTTCTTAAGTACTTTAGGATTGCTTTTATGGCTTTCCAGTGACAGCCATTGGGGTTGAATTGAAAGCATCTTGTAATGCTTAAAATGTGTGCCACATCCAGCCTAATACATCAAATGGTATATATTATGCTCCCTATAGCAGATGCATAAGGTATGTGGGACATCATTTCTCTCTCATCTTTAGTCTTAAGGGCTATAATCTTGGAGAGACAAAGGCCATGTCCCATAGGAAGAAATCCTATCTTGAATTCTTCCATATTAAAGCTCTTTAGTATCTTGTCAATGTACAGTGTTTAGAAAAGCCCCGATATCTTCTCTAACCTGTCTCTATAGATCCATATTCCTAATGCATAAGATGATTTTCCCAAATCCATCATGGAGAATTGTGAAGATACCAATACTTTAGTACTCTCTAACATTTCTCTCTCATTTTTAATGAAAAGAATGTCATCGATATAAAGCACAATAAACTATATTGAACTCCCACTAGTGTTTTTATACACACAAAGCTCATACACATCTTTTATAAAGCCAAATTGTTTGACTGTGTTATCAAAGCGTATGTTCCAACTTTGGGATGCGAGTTTTAGTTCGTAAATAGACCTTTGGAGTTTGCAAACCTTTTGCTTACTCCCTTTAGATCTAAAATCTTGTGGTTGCTCTGTATATATTTCTTCTTCAATATTTTCAAGGGAAGAAATCTTCACATCCATTTGCCATATCTTGTAGTCATAATATACGATTATGACAAGCATAATCCTAATGGACTTAGGCATAGTAACCAGTGAAAAGGTTTCTACAAAATCAATGCTAGCACTTTGAGTATGGCCTTTTGCCATTAATCTTGCTTTAAAGGTCATTAACCTCTCTGTCAACTCTTAGCTTTCACTTATAGATCCATTTGCAACCTATAGGTACTATGTCCTCCAGTAGATCTACCAAAGTCCATACTTTGTTAGAGTACATCAAGTCCATTTCAGATTTCATGGCCTCAAGCCAATGTCCTGAATCTATGTCCAATCTAGTTTCCTCGTAGGTCTTCTAATCACTATTCATTTGGCTCATTTCATGAAGAAATTCGAATCTTTGGAGTTGCTTCTTAATTTAGCCTGATGTTTTTAGAGGTTGTGTGCTAAGCTCATGATGTTCTCTTGTTTCTACTATTTGTAGGATTGATTTTATGATCATCTTGAACTTCATCAAGTTAAATGACAATGCCATTTCTATCTAATAGAAATTTCTTTTCCAAATGATGGCATTCCTTAAAATAAACACCTTTTGTTCTGAGGGATCATAAAAATAATAACCCAAAGACTCTATTAGGTATCCTACAAACTTGCAGAAGATGGATCTTGCACCCAACTTGTCTCCCACTAATTTCTTAACATATGGAAAACCCCCAAACTCTTAAACAATAGTAGAAAAGTGCTTGCCATACAACATCTCATGCAATATCTTTGGCACTAATTTTAGGGGTAATACATTTAGTAGCCATACTGCTGTAACTAAAGCACATCCCTAAAAGGATATGGCTTATCAATGAAGTTCATCATGGAACATACCATGTCCAATAAAGTACGCTTTGTCCTCTTGGCTAAACCATTGTGTTGGGTGTGCTGGGTGGAGTCCATTGTGAGAAAATCTCATTCTCCTTTAGATAATCCAAGAATTTGTTACCTACGTATTCTCCTCCACAATCTAATCGAAGGGCTTTAATACTTAGTCCTTACCACTTTTCTACTTCATTCTTACACTCTTTAAACTTTTCAAAAGCTTTGGACTTGTATTTCATAAGATAGATACTTCCAAACTTAATATGATCATCGATACAGGTGATGAAGTAAGAATAGCATCCTTTTACACTAATTTTTGGTGGTTCACAAATGTACATGAGGATTAAATCTAAAGGACTTGAGATTCATTCTATTTATCCTACAAAAAGGGCCTTGGTCATTTTTCCTTTTAAAAAAGATTCACAAGTTGGAAGATCCTCTATGTCATTAACATTTAATGCTTTGAGGGTTTCTAACTTGTTCATCCTATTCTTGGAGGTATGTCTAAGTCTTTCATGCCACAATATGGCATCTTCTTGGTTATGTAATTTTCTTTTACTTTGTTGAATATGCATTATGATTAAGAATCCAAAATGTATAATCTATTATTTAGTGTATCAATAGAAACTAAAGAACCATTTCTATTACCTTTAATTTCCCATTTTATATTAAAAAATCAAATCCTTTGCTATCCAAAATGGGAATTGAAATAATGTTCTTAACAAGATCTAATACATAATGACAAGGATCCAATACAACTGAGGAGTTCTCTAACTCTAACTCATTATAAGCCATTGTCTTTGGTTGCAACTCTTACTCTTTCATCTAGGCAATAGATCATATCCCTATCACTAAGATATATTCTTCTATCCATTCATTGTAACAAATTACAAAGATAAGAACCACATATGATATCATATATTCATGAGGAAGAATTTACCCTTAAGTATATTTCAAAAGGTAATTATCCTTCTCAAGGGTTGCAAGAAATTGTGCTTCCAATGATCTCACCATAGTAAAAATAAGTAGCATCATCCTTATCCTCTATAATTTTCTTGACTCCATCAAGCGCCATAAATGTTTGTTTCCTCTTGAAAAAGAACCTTTCTTCTTCTTGCCCACTTTCTACTTGCTTTTGAAGTCTTTAGAGTTGGTAGAGAAAACAATCATTAAACCTTTGCCCTTGTCAGGGTTTTCTGTGTCTAGACCAACACTTTGGTCAAATAAACTTGGTAAGAATGTAAGGATCAAATCCTCATATAGATTATTGTCCATCACTGCATTCACGTTGAAGAGCTTCTTAACAAGCCTAATCATGTTTAAACCATAGTCGACAACACGTGACCCCTTAATCATCTTAGCTTGAAAAAATGTTTTTGACAACATGAACGTCTCATACTTTGTTTGCTATACAACTCTTGCAAGCAATAGACCGAGGTATGTTTCACTTGTTCTTGAGACTTTTGAAGTTGATAGATGGCATCATGAGATTATGGTCTAGGAGGTGATCCTCAACCCTCTTCGTGAACATTTCACATGTCTCTTGACCTGTATCTTAGGAGCACCTCAATATGAGACATATATCTGTTTCTCAGAATGTGGAACGATTTGAGGTTTAGTGAATCAAGGTAGTTCGGCCAAATTAGTTTACTAGCTTCTAATATAATGCTTAGTGGATTTATAGTCATTCTTGAGATTTCTCAATCTACATGAGTGAAGAAGAGAAAATGAGCATTTGATTGAATTTTGATATTAAAAACATGTTCATGAAAAGCATGTTTTTCTCCTACTATTTTATGAAATTCCTCACCCCTTAAAGGAATTTGTGAAATCTCATTTCCTAGTTAAAATCAAGGCCCAAAGGCATTATAGCAAACCTATGACTTGCAAGACATCTACACTACCAAGTGTTTAAGTCAAACCTATCAATCAATCTTTAATTAGGAACTCCACTATGTCATTCCATGACTCATGAGACAACGCTATAGTGAGTTTTTAAATTAAAGTGCAACATATGAAAAATAAGTGAGCATAATGTGACCCACAACTAGTGAGACATCATGAAAATGTGGTAGAATCTCATGGCACAAACTAATGGCAGAAGGCTTGGATTAATTAAAACTCCTTTTAATTTGTAAATTAATTTAATATTTTGAAAAACTTAGACTCCTCTAAGATGAGGAATTTTTTTTACTGTGAAATATCTCATCAATATTATCTTCTCTTATTTACATTTTCTATGTCCTAACCATGTATCGAATACATCCAAAGGATAAAATAAGTATAAATAAGTAAGTGCGCCTAGCATACTCCTAGGGCGAGATGACCATGAGCCTTAACCAAGTGGTGTACTTAGAGCCATAGGTGCACTAATTAGTTAATTTTAAGTGGGTTGATTAAATATATCTATTACATAAATGTATCTCATACAATCATGGGTCTTCAAGCCTCCTTGATCTCCTTAGCCTTCTTGAAAGCAAGAGCAGTACTAGGATCCAATAATAAAAAAATTTATAAGCTTAAATTAACTAGGCTACTCCTACTACCAAGGATCTAATCATGCCATAGATTTGTATTATGATGAAGAATATCCTCTTGTAGCTCAAAATCAAGGAGAAAATCAAAGATTTCTCTCGAATCTAGAAACTATTTGGAATCGGCACAGTTGAAAGGTAGAAATAATTGCCCCTATTAAACTGCTCCAAAAATCACAAAATTAAATATGGAACACCTAAACACACTAAGGAAGAAACTATGAAAAATGTGGAGCTAAACGTATCTTGGATCGCTCCAGAAAATTCACCAATCTAGAGTTATTGCAAGCAGATCTCCAAAATCTAGCAAGTCAAGTGCCTTGCCCTATTGATGTGATCCACACACCAATCAATATTCCAATTTCCCCTCACTAGAATCTGGAGTTATAGAGGAGAGAATGAGGTAGAGGAGACCAATTTTCAGGGTGGGAAGATGAAGAGATGCAAAGCTTCAACACATGATGCAATGCAAGCAGAGAGAGTTTTTTGAGGAATGTAAAGAATCTAATTCTTCACACTTTCAGCAATGTGACGGCTGAACTTTGCACCCCCTCTCTATACATGGGTGTGGTGTAAGTTGGTATCACACCTTCCTTAAGGTGACCGCTTATGTGGTATGCCAAAGAGGCAAATTCAAATTCTAGTCTTACTTGAATTTCATGTGCATTTCAATTACTTTTGGAATCTAATTTCAAATTAATTAAGATACTAATTTAAATTAACACTTCACTTAAATTTTCCCTCCAAAAATTATTCTTCCCATTAATTAAATTAAACACTTTAATTTAATTATTTAATCTATGATTTAGCTCTTAAATCAAACAAGCTTAACTCTTAAGTTTAATTTAGCTAATTTAACTCTTTAAGTCAACTTGACCAATTGATGGTCATCTTGCCACCAAATAATTAACTCCTTAATTATTGATCTAATTTAACTTCTTAAATTAGTTGATTAATTTAAGTATTAAATTAATCAAGCCAAAATTGACTGTCTAATTGTATCCTTGAAAATCTGTCACGAAGGAAATATTTCTAACACTTAGAAAATTGTTCCATCATGCATGGAAGCTACTTGGTTTTCGTGTGTGACCCAATAGGTTCTACCATTCATTAGATATGGGCTCACAACTCCTTGTGACTTTTGAATATTATATATTCATTTTAGTTTAAAACTCCTTTTAAACTAATTGACTCAATTCAATTATTCTAATTAATTGAAGAGTACTCGATCTCCATGGTCGATATCCAACATTAAGCCCATGGAGCTCAACTAATTACCTTAAATGAATATTTTAGAGAACCATCATAGCTTTACACATACCATGCAAATATAGTCCTTCCATCTCCTATCTCTTAAATGAGGCCTAGGGCAAGATATTTGTCGGCTCTCTAATAGCCTCAATACTATGTCTCTATTCTCAATGTTCGATCCCATTATGCAACCTTACCTTTAGAAGACTCTTTTTCAAACTTGTCACACCACCTTGCATAAGAATTTCTTGAACTTGATCATTATAGAATACATAGGAGGTGCATTTACCATTCATAAAAGTGAGGAATCATATTCCATCTTGGATCTCACAAACCTCCATGCCAAGTAGCTCATACCCAACCTCAACCTAAAAAGCCCACTAAGTGATCAAGGAAGAGGTAAAGTATGAGGATCGGATTAACATGAATCCTTTGTTCAGATGACTAATATGCACTGGCGTAAGCAGGAGAATTAGCCACTATCGATTTGCTACTATGACTATCTAGTGGATTCTCCAACGGGACTTCAATACCTTGTTCTCTAATAAGCACCTACTAACATACATCCCTATCTTATAATTGCTCATGGAACGGAGCAATCTCTAACTCTTGAATTTTATATATCGTTAGTACAAGTCTATTCGGACCTTAGATACTCTGTCTCATAAGATCCTATGACTTTGAAGATTTAAGATCACAACCATGTAAGACTTACTCCATAATCACCACCTAGTAAACTGACGAAGTCTCATCGTCTAGTGTGATCTAAGGGCTTTATCTAAATGCGAGTGAAGTAATGAAAAGTATAAGATGAAGATGACCATATAAAGAATACAATTCAATCAAGATTCTTTTACAAGAAAATAGTTTCTAAAAGGCCAATCCCATTAGCTTACTGGTCACTATTCCAACACTTCTTTGTCGCTTTGCAACATTTACAAGAGAAATGAAATCCTCACACCTAGTGTTCTAATATCAGAATATTTACAAGATAGAAATTCAAAATGCATGCAGGTCCCTATTAATACAACCCTTTTCAATAACTTGAAACAAATAAAACCAATTTGAAGGTTCATGTTCATCCCCATACATTCATCATCCATTCAATAATTAAATGAACAATAAATAAGAATTGACATTCAATTCATCAAATTAAATGAATTAACAAGCAAAAAAAAAGCATAACTCTTTATGCATCTTATTTTTGAACCTAATTGAAGATTACCTTAAGTAAAACTTTAAAAGCATGCAATAATGTCCAACATAATTTTGAAACACTCACACAACTATTATGCATCCAAATATGTGGAACAATAAAGATTCGTAAGGCCAAAAAGCTCAAAATGCAAAAATAATGTGACTAGGCAACTAGCCCAGCCAATCAGCTGCCTAGCTAAGGATGCGGCAGGTGTGCTTAAGGCATGCCTAATGCACCCACCCCAAGGTAACTTGGCAACTAAACTATCGGTTGTGTGCAATAAATACCCAACAGCAAGGACACCTCCATGTCATTATTCAACACATATTTAGAAAAATTTCCAGATTCTAAACATTTTAAAAATTGAAAATTAATGTACTCAAACAAGCTTCAAAACTCAAGTATAAATAAGAATCTACATTCTCCAAAAATCCTCAATTAAGTCCAATGCAATTGGATCCAAATATGACCAAAACATATTAAGGCCACATAACACAGATATATCAACACATAACACCATCCAATGCTAAATCAATGTTTAACATTAACTAGCTTGAATCAAAATTATGCCAACATTTGAATTAACACTTAAAGCAAGTATTGACATATCTCAAATCATCACAAATAGAGCCACAGGTAAAATCACCCAAATAGGTAAATTATCAATTGAATCAAGTATTTGCATATTAGAATTAATTCATCACATGAATCAATTCACCAAAATCTAAATTAAGGCACAAATAAAGCTCTGATAGCATTTGAAAATGGGAGTAGGATTGAGATCCAAATACGAAACCATAAATAGGAAAACTATAATCAATCTACCCTACTCCAAGGATCTTATTCAAGCTCAAAATAAGGATTTAGTTGCAAAAAATTTACCTTGGAAGATCAATACAAAGGTGAGAGATGGATTACACCAAAGAACTCTTCAATGGAAGATTCATGCACAGCAGAAGATGTCAATGGTTGAGCGCCTTTCAAAACTCCAAAAATCCTAAAAATTGGTAGATAGCTCCACCACTAATCCAGGACGAAGAGGCCAAAATTTATTTCCAACAAGAACCTCATAGGTCTTCCAAATCTGCCACTGAATCTGCTAGACACTAATGGTTTGCTAAGGAACTCTAAGCCCCCCAAGTGCTGGACCTCTAATGATAAAGTCCAAACACCTTAGGCAAGCTCTACTTCAACCTCAAATATGCTAGATTAGATGAGTATGAAGGTGAGGAAGTGGAATTTTGGAGAAGAAAAGCAGAGGGACAGATTTTAGTATGTGTGAATTTTCAACACATAAATATCACTTTTCGAGGAAAATGAGGAATACTCTAGATTAGCCATCACATGGCCAGCTAAAGGGTATTTATAGAAAGTAGAGAGGATGAGAGTTGGCATCACACCTCCCAAGCTTGTTGGCCAACTTCCGTGTGAATTTGAATTTTACATGCATTTGCATTTAATTAGCATCTACATTTCATCTAATGAAATGAAATGCAAATTTAACTCTAATTAAATTCAAATGAACTATTTCATTTGATTTTCCTCCGAAATCCAAATCCTCATTTTAATTAAATTAACTCTTTAATTTAATTAATTAAATTGACTTAGCTTCTTAAATCAATTACCTCAACTCTTTAATTTAATTGACATTAATTTAACTCATTAAGTTAACTTAACTAATTAATTATCACACAGCCCCAATTAAATTAACTCCTTAATTTAATTGGTCTAATTTAACTCTTTAAATTATTTTGATTAATTTAACAATTAAATTAATCAAGCCAAGATGACTCATAAAATAATCAACTGTTTTCTCTCCAAAAATGCCTAAGTAGAATTTTCTAACTCCTTAGATAAAAGCAAGTAAGGCACTATGATCCAATTATCAAAATTTCAAAAGCATGAAATTAACTAGTACTTGCAAGCATACCAAAGATCAAATCATGCAATGGATTCAAATTTAGTGAGAGCATTACCTCAAAAAGCAAAATTCAAGGAAAGACTTGTGAACTCTTCATAATTCCAAAAACTGTCTTCTACTAGCGTGATTGGAAAAGTGTGAAAATTGCCTAACTAAAACTCCTCCAAAAATTCCAAAAAAATTATTTGAGCTTCTCAATGCCTTGAAAAACTTACTGTAAAAATTTGGATCAAAAGTTCTTCTAGAAATCCATGGAGAAAATCCCCAAATTGGACTATGTGTAGGTGGTTCTCCAAAATGAGCAAACTCTCTTGTTTGCCTCTATTGTTATAATCCACCCACCAATTAAATCTTCCAAAATCTCTAATCTATAAGCTAGAATAAGAGACAAGATTTGTTGTGGAGGCCGATTTTAGGCAAGAAAAAGAAGAGAGCAAAGCTTTCAACATATGAATGCAATGCTTGCAAAAGGTTTTTGGAGGGAATTGTGATAGAATCTAATTTTTCACAAATGGTGTGAGCTGTTGAATTCCCTCACCTCCATATCTATATATAGAGGATAGATGGTGTGATGCCAACTTGGCAACACACTTTCCTCAAGGGTGGTGGGTGGCCACTTGCTTGCCAAGTTGGCAAACAAAAATCCTAAATCACATTTGAATTTTTCATCCAAAATTCATTCTTTCCATTAATTAAATTAAACTCTTTAATTTAATTAATTAACCTTTGACTTAAATCTTAAGTCAAACTAGCTTAACTTTTAAGCTTAATTTGCTAACTTAACTCTTAAGTTATCTTGATCAATTGATGGTCATGCTGGTATTAAATAATTAACTCCTTAATTATTGGTCTAATCTAACTCCTTAAATTAATTGATTAATCTAACATTTAAATTAGTCAAGCTAAAAATGATCTTGAAAATTGGTACCTTAAAATTGATCCACTAGGAGTTAGTTTTCTAACACTTAGAAAATTTTCTCCATCAATTAAGAAACTAATTGAATTTTGCGTGTGACCCAATAAGTTCTACCATTCATTGGATATGAGCTCACAACTCCTTATGATTTTTGAATATCTTATATTCATTTTAGTTTAAAACTCCTTTTAAGCTAATCAACTTAATTCAATTAATTTCATTAATTAAAGAATACCCAATCTCTATGGTAGATATCTAACCTCAAGCCCATGGAGCCTAACTAATTTGTTGAAATGAATATTGAGAAAACCATCATAGCTCTACTCATATCATGCAAATACGGTCCTTCTGTCTCCTATCTCCCCAAAAAAAGCCTAGGGTAAAATATTTGTTGACTCCTTAATAGTCTCAATATTATGTTTTTATCCACAATGTTCGATCCCTTTGTGTAACCTCCTCTTTGGAAAACTCCTTTTCCAAATTGTCACACCACCTTCCACAAAATTTCTCGGAATCAATCATTATAGAATACATAGGAAATGCACCGCCTTTCACAATTGCGAGGAGTCGAATTCCTTTTTGGATCTCACAAACCTCCATGTCAAGTAGCTCATACCAAATCTCAATCTGAAAGACCTGCTAAATGGTCAAGAAGAGTCAAAGTATGAGGACCGAACAAAAGGTAACCATGGATCCTCAAGTCAGAGGACTAATAATATGCACTAGCATAAGTGGGAAAATTAGTCACTACTAACTTGCCACTATGGCTATGTAATAGATTTTCTAGTGGGTTTTCAGTGCCTTGCTCTCTAACAAGCACCCACTAATATGCACCCATATCATATATAGTTGCTCATGGAATTAAGCAATATCCAACCCTTGGGCTTAAACATTATTAGTACAACTCTATCTAAATCTTAGATACTCTATCTCTTAAGACGTATGACTTGAAAATTTTGAGATCACGACTGTGTGTGACTTATTCCATGATCACCAAACCAAGTTAAGTAGTCATAGGTGATCTTAGGGCTTATCTAAATGCTAGTGAAATAAAATAAAGCATAAGATGAATGTAGTCATATGAAAAATATCATTCAATCAAGATTATTTTATAAAGAAATAGCTTTTACAAGGCTAATTTTATTAGCTTGCAGGTCACTATTCCAAATTAGAAAATTCCTTCTCTCAAGTAAGAACTTTCTATACGATTTTGTGTGTAATACATTAAGTTCATCCATTCAATAAATATGAGCTAATAACTCATTATGATATTTTGAATGTCAAAATATTCACATTACTTTAAACTCCTTTAAACTAATAACCCTTTCAATTAATCTTCATTAATTGAAAAGTACCTAATCTCCGTGGTCGATGTCTAGCAACAAACCTATGGAGCCCAACTAAAAGGATGAATGAATTATATCTTGATGAACCATTCTAGCTCTACATTTGCCATGCAAATATGGTCCTTCATCTGCTATCTCCAAAAAGAGGCTTGAAGCAAAATATTTGTCGGCTCCCTAATAGCCTTAGTAACTATATTTCTACATTCAAATGTTCAATTCCCCTTTATGATCTCAACTTTCAAAAAATCCTTTTCCAAATTTTCATACTATTTTGCGCATGGATTTCTTGAAATCGATCATTATAGAATACATAAGAGATGCACTCATCCTACACAATAATAAGGAGATGGATACTATCTTGGATCTCCTAAACCTCCATAATTAAGTAAGTCATACCCAATATCAACCTCAAATAACCTGCTACAAGATCGAAGAAGAGTCAAAGCATAAAGACATAAACACAAAGTTAGCATAGATCCTCAAGTCCAAGACTAATTATATGCACTAGCATAAGTTGAAGAACTTGCCACCTTGGCTATCTAGTAACAAGTACCCACTAACATGCATCCATGTCTAACATAAATTACTCATGGAATGGGGCAATATCCAACTCCTTGGAGAATGCATTATTAGTGCAAGTCTATCCAAATTTTAAATGTCCAATTTCATAAGATTTTATGACATTGAATATTTAAAATCACAACTATAGAGATTTATTTCATGATCACTATCATATATGTGACCAAGTTTGATAGTTTTGTGTGATTTAGGGGCTTCAATCAAATGAGAGTGAAGTATAATTAGCATAAGATAAATATGGCCATTTAATAAGAAAATGATTCAATCAAGATTGTATTATAAGAGAAATAGTTTTACATGCTAATCTAATTGGCTATGGGGCACTATTCCACCATAACATGGATCCATGTTTAACATAAATTGTCCATGAAATAGGGCAATATCCAACTCCTTGGAATATGAATCATTAATACAAGTTATCAGAATATTAGATACCTTATCTTATAAGATTCTATGACTTGAAATTTTTAAAATTTGATCACATAGACTTATTTCATAATCACCATCGTATGTATGACTAAGTCTTGTAATCTATTATAATTTAAGGCTTCAACCAAATGCATGTGAAGAAATCATAAAACACATAAGAGGAATATGGCCATTTTATTGAATACAATTCAATCAAGATTGTATCACGAATGGAGTAGTTTTACATGCTAATCTAATTGTCTTGTGGGGCGTTATTCCAAATATTTATACTTATAACAGATGTCTTATTATTTTAGTTTGGACCTATTCCATTCCACCTTTGTGTGTATCTCGATTATTCTAAACTTTTTTATATTATTTTACTTGCATCGCTTACCTTGCATTAACTTAATCTCCTAAATATCAACTCTAATTTGTTATTACTTTGTGCCCCACCATATCTTAGCTAGTTTTATTGGAATACTGTCCAGCAGGCTAATGAGATTGGCCTTCGTAAAAGCTATTTTCTTATAAAATAATCTTTATTGAATAATTTTCTTTATATGGCCATCTTTATCTTATGGTTTATTACACTTCATTGGCATTTAGATAAAGCCCTTAAGTCATGTAAGACTACAGTACTTGGTTCGATGACCATAGAAAAAGTCTCAAATGGTCGTGATCTTAAATCTTCCAAGTTATAGCATCTTATGAGATAGGGCATCTAAGATCTGGAAAGACTTGCACTAACAACACATAAATCTAAGAGTTGGAAATTGGTTTTTCCATAAACAACTATATGAGATACAGGTGCTTATTAATAGGTGCTTGTTAAAAAATAAGGCACTGAAGACCTATCGGAGAATTCACTAGATAGTTATAGTGGCAAGTTGGTAATGAGTAGTTCTCCCGCTTACATTAGTGCATCTTATTAGTCCTCTGACTTAAGGATCTATGATAACCTTATGTCTGGTCCTCATGCTTTAACTCTTCCTTAACCACCTAGCAGGTCTTTCGAGTTGAGATTGGGTATGAGTTACTTAGCATGGAGATTTGTGAGATCTAAGATAGAATCCGACTCCTCGCTTTTGTGAAGGACGAGTGCACTTTCTATATATTCTATAATGATTGATTTCAAAAAATCCTAACATAAAGTGGTGTGATAATTTGGAAAAGGCATTTTCCAAAGGTGAGGTCACACAATAGGATCGAACATTGAGAATGAAGACATAGTATCAAGGCTATTAGAGAGCCAACGAATATCTTGTCCTAGGCCTTTTTCGAGAGATGGAAGACAAAAGGACTATATTTGCATGGTATGCATAAAGCAATGATGGTTCTCCAGAATATTCATTTTAGCTAATTAGTTGGGCTTCATGGGCTTGAGGTTGGACACTGACCATGGAGATTTGGTACTTTTCAATTAATGAGATTAATTGAATTGAGTCTATTAGTTTAAAAAAAGTTTCAAACTAAAATGAATATAAGATATTCAAAAGTCATAAGGAGTTGTGAGCCCATATCTAATGAATGGAAGAACTTATTGGGTCACACACAAAATCCAGTTAGCTTTTTAATTGATGGAGAAAATTTTCTAAGTGTTAGAAAACCAACTCCTAATGGACCGATTTTATGGTGCCAATTTTGAAGATCTTTTTTGGCTTGATGTTAAATTAATCAATTAATTTAAGGAGTTAAATTAGACCAATAATTAAGGAGTTAATTATTTGATACCAACATGGCCATCAATTGGTCAAATTAACTTAAAGAGTTAACAAATTCAGCTTAAAGAGTTAAGCTAAGGATAATTAATTAAATTAAAGAGTTTAATCTAATTAATGCGAAGAATGAATTTTGGTGGGAGAATTCTATTGAAGAGCTCATTTGAATTAGCTTCTTAATTAATTTGGAATTATATTTCAAATATAATTAAAATGCACATGAAATTCAAATGAGATTTAAATTTAATTTGCCATCTTTGCACCCCACTTGGCTGCCCCTCCTCTTGGAATGAGTGATGACACCTTGGAATCACACCATTCAACATCTATATATAGATATAGAGAGAGGATCAGCCTTAAGATCATGCCATTTGTGAAAAATTAGATTCTTTACAATTTCTCTCCAAAAACCCATTACAAGCATTGCATTCATGTGTTGAAAGCTTTGCTCTTTTCTTCTTCTTCGCTACCTAAAATTTGTCTCCATTATTGCAAATCTCCTTTCTTATTCTAGCTTATAGATTGAAGATTTTGCAGGATCTAATTGGTGTGGATTATAACAATAGAGGCAAACAAAAGAGTTTGCTTGATTTGGAGATCCACATACACAAAGTTTGATTTTGCAGATTTCTCTAGGGTGTTCTAGAAGCTTTTTGATCTGAAAGTTTTATAAAGGGTTCTTCAAGTTGTTGAGAAGCTCCCACAATTTTCTTGGAATATTTGGAGGAATTTTGATTAGGCAATTTTCACACTCTTCCAGCTGCGCCAATTGTAGATAGTTTCTAAAATTATGAAGAGTTCACAAGTCTCTCCTTGGATTTTACTTTTCAAGGTAATGCTTTCACCATATTTGAATTCCTAGAATGATTTGATCCTTGGTATATTTATAAGCACTAGTTAATTTCATGCTTTTGTAGTTTTGATAATTGGATCTTAGTACCTTACTTGTTTCAAGTGGTATTAGAGCCTAAATCATGCTTAGATTTGGATTTTCCTTGGTCGATTGATTCATGTGATGGATTAGTCTAGATCACCAAATTCTCAATTCAATTTATGGATTGGAGTATTTAGTTTTATGTTGTGTGTGATTCCATGATTGATGAATTGAAAGTATGCTATCATGTGATTTAAGTGTTAATTCATGTGGTTAGTATGTTTTAATTCATAGCAATTTATGTTAAATATTGATTTGGCATTAATTAATGGTATATGTTGATATAGCATGTTGATGATTGATCAAAAGAGTTTTGTTTATTTTTGGATCTAATGAGATTGAAGTTTTTATTGGAGATTTTGATGAATAAGATTCTAGCTTTTTCTATTTTTGAAGGCATGTTTGGGCAATTGAATTTTTATTTTTAAAAGATATTTTGAATCTAAAACTCCATCTATTATGTGTGTTAACATGTTGAGAACATGTGCTAAAATTATTGGTGTATGAACGTTGAGGGAAAAATACATTTGACACATCTTTAACCCCTAATAGTAAGGGCTGCCGACACTGCCTAGGCACTGGCTAGGCGTTGGGCACCCAAGCTGCTCGGCAATCTAGTTTAAGGGGTTTGGTTGAGATTTTAGTTGTTTTCTCCAACTCCTTTAATGCTTAATAAGTTTTTGCATCATACATATTAGATGCACAAGTTTTGTGCAATGTCTCAAAATTATGTTTGACATTTTTTACTGCTTTTAAAAGTTGGTTAAAGTTAATCTTTCAATAATGGCATAACAGTTATGCTTATTTAATTATTTATTTATGATATAAGTATTTAATTATTGGAATTAATTGTTAATTTTAGATTTATTTATTGTTCATTTAATTGTTGAATGAATAATGAATGAATGAAGAAGATCATGAGCCTTTAATATTTACTTATTAAAGACTTTGAGTGCATCACTTGGTTAGGCTCATAGTATCCCACCCTAGGAGCATGCTTGGTGCATTTACTTATTTACATTTTTCGTATCCTATTGATGTATGAAATGCATGATTAGAATATAAAGAACTTAAATAAGAAGATAAAAATAATGAGATCTTGGCAAGCAAAATCCCTCTACTTAGAATGTCTATGTTATTTTCAAATTTAAGTCAAAATTGATACAAATTAAAAGATTTTAATCAATCCATGCCTTCTACCAATAGTATGTGGCAAGTCGATGCTACCATTATTTGTGTGATGTCTCACAAGTCATGGGTCACACTTATAATGGAAAGTTGTGACCATATACTTAGCATAAGATGCATCTTTGATTTGAGAACCCCCATGCATTAGCACACAAGTCATGGTATGTCGTGGGGCTATCTTGATTTGAAGTTTGATTAGTAGGTTCAACTTAACACCTAGTAGTGTAGATGTCGCATGAGTCATAGGTCTACATGAAAAGTGAGGCAAAATATATCAAGAATTGCATGACATGCAATTAGCAAAAGTTGTTTACCTTTGGATTGTTTGCAGACGTCTCACGAGTCATGGGTCTACTTGCAAGTCCTTGGGAATCTTGATTCTCAGTAGGAAATATGATTTTCTGGATTCTTCTTGGGGATGAAGGATTTGATAAAATAGTGGGAGAAAAACATGTTTGAAAAACCATGAACATGTTTTAATGTCAAATTCAATCACATGCTTATTCTCCTTTTTTTGTCTTTGGTAGATTTTTGAAATTTTCAATAAACAAATGGCTAAAATTCTACTCGCAAGCATTTTGGAAACCAATAAACTCACCAACCGTAACTTTCAAGATTAGTTAAGAAACCTTAAGATAATTCTTGACTCCAATAAAAAGACATATGTTCTTGATCAAAGTCCACCAAACACATTAGGTGAGGATGCAAATGATGAGGTTCATGAAGTGTTCACAAAATTTGTAAATGATAATCTACAAGTCAAATGCCTTATGTTGGCATCCATGACTAATGAGCTCCTAACGACTCATGAGCACATGAAACATGCTTTTGAGATCTACACATACCTACAAAAGTTGTATGGTGTTCAAACAAGACACAAAAGGTTTGTTTTTATCTAAGGAGCTCTTCAGGACAAGGATACGTGAAGGGGCAAATGTCCATGATCACAAGCTTAAGATCATAGGACTCATCAAAAAACTTGGACAACTTGATGTGATTGTAGATAATGACTCTTATGTGGATTTGATCATTTAGTCGTTGCCACCATCATTCAACCAATTTATTGTGAACTTTAATATGTCCAAGCAAACAGTAACGATCAACGAATTGGTGAACATGCTTGTGATCATTGAGGCGACAATGAGAAAAGAAAAACCTCTTATGTGGGCATCCTCCTCTAAATTAAAAAGCCCTAAAGGCCCTAGAAAATGAGGTAAAAGAAAGAAGAGTTCTTCCTCAAAAGGGAAACAACCCAAGAAAGGTTTCACGAGGGTCAATAAAAAGACTAAAACCAATGCTAGTTATTTTCAGTATGGTGAAAGGAGATATTGGAAGAGAAACTGTAAAGCTTACCTTATAACCCTTAAGAAGGGTATATAATTCTTTGAAGTGGATTTGACAACCAATTCTTCCTCATAGGTATTTGATACCACATGTGATTCTCACCTTTGTAATTCGTTATAAGATATGGAAAGAAAAAGAAGTCTACATGAAAGAGATATAATCCTCCACCTTGGAAATGGAGCAAGAGTTGCGGCAAAGGTCCATGGCGTAATCAAGTTAGACTTAGGGAATTTTTATATTGTTCTCAATCTAGTTTACTATGTACCCAACTTGGTGAAAAACATTGTTTCAATTCCCATTTTAGATAATGAAGGATTTGATTTTTTAATATCAAATGAGAATTTGAAAACATTAAAGAATGGTTCTTTAATTGTTCAAGGTACATTAGTTAATGCATTATACATACTTGATTTTCCAACTCCTCTAATGAACGTTCAAACAAGTGAAAAGAAGTTAGATATCTATGAAGATGCCATTTTATGGCATACTAGACTTGGTCATATCTCTAAAAATAGGATAAGCAAGTTAAAAGCTCTCAAAGTACTAAAAGTTAGTGAAATTAAAGACCTTCCTACTTGCAAATCTTGTTTGAAAGGAAAAATGACCAACGCTCCTTTTGTAGGACAAACAAAGCGCTCCACAAGTCATTTAGATATGATTCATTCAGACATTTGTGGACCACTAAGAGTTAGTGGGAGAGGCGGTTCTTACTTTATTACCTTCACCGATGATAATAGTCGGTACAGATATGTGTATCTTATAAAGTATAAGTTCGAGAGCTTTGAAAAGTTTAAAAAGTATAGGAGTGAACTAGAAAAAGCAAAAGGACATAGTATTAAAGCCCTTTGATCAAATCAAGGGGAAAAATACTTAAGTATCAAATTCTTGGATTATCTTAAGGAGAATGAGATTCTCTCACAATGGACTCCACCCGGCACACCTAAACACAATAGAGTAGTTAAGAGGAGAAATCGTACCTTGTTGGATATAGTACATTCCATGATGAGTTTTTTCTATGTACACTTATCCTTTTGGGGGTACGCCTTAAAGACGATGGCAAAGTTACTAAATACAGTACTTTAAAAGTTGGTGCTTAAAACACCATATGAGATATGGCATGGTAAAGCACCCTCTTACCACTATCTAAGGGTTTTGGGATCTTTCACCTACATGAGACAGATAGTAAGAGATAAGTTGGATAGTAGATCTACCTTGTGTAAGTTTGTGGGATGCTCAAGAGACTCTATAGGTTATTACTTTTATGATCCCTTAAAATAAAAGGTATTTATTTTGAAGAACGCCACCTTTTTGGAAAAGGACTTTCTATTAGATAGAAACAATGTTATCATTAAACTTAATGAAGTTCAAGACAATCAAGAAATTCCACAAGTAATGGAAACAAATGAATTGCAAGAGCCTTATACACAACCTTTGAGAAAGTCGAACTGGATGAAAAAGCAACTTGAAAAGTTTGGATTTCTTCCTAAGACAGCATAATCGATGATGTTCCAAAAACTTATTAGAAATCTATGTCAGATATAGATTCGAGACATTGACTTGAAGCCATAAGATTTGAAATGGATTCCATGTATTTAAATAAAGTATGGACTTTGGTGGATCTACAAAAGAAATAGTTCCCATTAGTTGCAAGTAGATCTATAAGTGAAAGCTTGGGGTAAATGGAGAAGTGGTGACTTTACACAACTAGTGGCAAAAGATTACACTCAAAGACCCAATATAGATTTTGAGGAAACCTTTTCCCCAATTACTATGCTTAAGTTTATTCAAATTCTGCTTGCCAAAGCTGCATAATATGACTATAAGATATGGCAAATAGATGTAAAAAATGCTTTCCACTATAGTGACATTAAAGAAGAAATCTACATAGAGCACCACAAGGTTTTACATCTAATGGGAGCGAGCAAAAGATTTCAAACTCTAGAGATTCATTTAAGGACTCAAACAAGCATCCCAAAGTTAGAACATACATTTTGACAAAATAGTCAAATCGTTTAGCTTTATCAAAAATGTGTATGAGCAATGTGTGTACAAGAAAGCTAGTGGGAGTTCAGTATAACTTATTGTATTTTATGTCGATGATGTTCTTTTCATTGGGAATAAGGCAAAAATATTAGAGTGTACTAAAACGTAAATGTCTACACAATTCTCCATAAAGGATTTGGGAAAAGCATCCTATGTAATAGAAATACATATTTACAGAGATAGATCGAAGAGGATGCTGGGACTTTCCTAAACCTAATACATTAACAAAATACTAAAGAGGTTTAATATGGAAGAATCCAAGAGAGGATTCCTTCGTATGGGACACAGCATTCGCTTCTTAAAGTCTATAGCCCCTAAAACTAAGTGATGACGCATGGATCTGTCGCCACATGGCAGCCTCCCCTCGAGGTATTATCCCTCCTATGCCCAGTTGACCATTCAGTACATGCCGTTTGGGCCGAGCGGAGGGTTTTGTCCTGAAAAGGCGCCTCTTGA
>JACGDI010004345.1:561601-620718 GCA_014898725.1 Jacaranda copaia
CAACAGATCCATGCATCATCACTAAGGAAGAGAAACAAAGAATGTCTCATATATCTTATGCCTGTGCCATTGGAAGCATAATGTATGCAGTTCAATGTAAAAGACCATATGTGAAACACTCGTTAAGCATTACAGATAGGTTCCAATCTAATCCCGATGAGAGTCATAGATTAGCCGTGAAAATAATCCTCAAGTACTTGAGAAGGACTAAGGAATTGTTTTTAGTATACAACAATAGAGAATTGAAACTTGAGGGGTTTTTGGATTCAAGTTTCTAATCCGATATAGATAACCTCAAATTCACTTTTGGATTTATATTTTGCCTTAATGGTGGCACGATGAGTTGGAAGAGTTCCAAAAAAGATATCACAATCAACTCGACTATTGAAGCAGAATATATTGCAACTTCAAAAGCTACAAAGGAATATATTTGGATGAAAAACTTTATTCAAAAGTTGAATGTAGTGCCTAACATTACTGAGCCAGTAGTTGTCTTTTTCGACAACACTGAGGTGATAGCACTAGCTAAAAAGCCAAGATCTCATAGTGATCCAAGAACATATTGAGGTGACATCATTTGATCCGAGAGATTATAAATAGAGGTAACATTCAAGTGGAAAAAGTTACCTTGAAAGGGAATATAGCAGATCTACTAACAAAACCCCTAACACAAAAGGTTTTTGAAGGACATCTTGTGAAGGTGGGTCTTAAGGCTATAGGCCATTAGCTTTAGGGCAAATGGGAGATTGTTGGAATAATACCCTGCAAGCCAATGAGATTGGCCTTTGTAAAAGCTAGTTACTTGTAAAACAATCTTGATTAAATGATATTCTTTATATGTCTATCTTCATCTTATGCTTTATTTCACTTTACTAGTATTTAGATGAAGCCTTTAGATCACATAAGACTGCAAGACTTGCTTCGATGACCTTGGAATAAGTTTCACACAATCGTGATCTTAAATCTTCCAAGTTATAAGATCTTATAAGACGAGGCATTTAAGATCCAGATAACATTACACTAACGATGCATAAAACTAAGAGTTGGAGATTGCTCCATTCCATGAGCTACTGTATAAGATACGTGTACTTGTTAGAGAACAAGGCACTGAAAACCCACCAAAGAATCCACTAGATAGCCATAGTGACAAGTTGGTAGTGGCTAGTTTTCTTGTTTATGCTAATACATATTATTAGTCCTTTAACTTGAGGATCCATGGTAACCATGTGTCGATCCTCATATCTTCACTCTTCCTTGACCACCTAGCAGATCTTTCGAATTGAGATTAGGTATGAGCTACTTAGGATGAAAGTTTATGAGATGCAAGATAGAATCCTACTCCTTGCTATTGTGAAGGGCGAGTGCATCTCCTATATATTCTATAATAATTAATTCCAAGAAATCCTTGCACAAAGTGGTGTGACAATTTGGAAAAGGAGTTTTCCAAAGATAAGGTCACACAATAGGATCAAACATTGAGAATAAAGACATAGTATCAAGGCTATTAGGGAGCCAACAAATATTTTATCCTAAGCTTCTTTTAGGAGATAAGAGACGAAAGGACCTGAGTTTTTGACAGTCACTCTTAGACCCTAATTAACTTTAGTTAGTATTTTGTCAACATCTAAATACTACTTATTTATTTTTTTAATTAATTACTTAAAATCTAATCGATTTAATTCTCAACGTATTCTAAATTTCATTCTAAAAGTTGGGGCATTACCACCTGTGATTGATGAAGATCTAGAAAACTAAGAAAAAAATCTAAGAGAGAAGAATTAGAGAGAAAATTATGAGCGTGTTTGTTTACAAACTCGTAATATATTTTTCAACTTTCAAAATTTAAACAAACAAACAATACATATTCCCCAACCCAATTTTCAAAATATAAAATTCATTCTCCAAAATATTCTTACTATTTACACTCTAATACATTCTCCAATACTAATTACTTATCATAAATTGTCCCCTTCACATTATATATATACACTCTGTCACTCATTCAATCTATAGATATAAATACTTTTAAAATATCTATTTCACTCCATCAATCCAATCAAAAAGTTATTGATTCGACATCTTGTCATTTCCCAAAACACAAACAAAAAAATAATTTTCTCTTAATTCATTCTCTACTTACCATCCAAAACATAAACAAACAATCATTACATTCCCCAATTCCACTTCCCAAAGACCATTCTCCCAAATAATTTTAGGAGAATGCCCCAATTCACATTCAGAAAAACCCATATAAAACCTAATGGTGTCCCCAAAGCATTTAACTGAAAACCCTAACGGGTTAACTGAGGGAAAAAAGAAAGATTTGCCCTAATGAATGCTATAGCCTGGAAGACATCTAGGGTTGCAGCACTAAGGCAAGCACTGCAGCTCCACACCACCAGAATGCTTTTCTCCTTGCCTGCAGAAGGTTGTATTGCCACATCCCACCATATGACCCCGATGGCGTGCCCTTGGACTTATTTTAGACTTAAAACAAGGCAAGGAAAAACATTAAAAGAGCAATAACACAAAGCAAAATAAAAACACGCTAAAACCGCATAAAATCACAAAATGACTCAAAACACTATAAATGCACCAAACGAGTGTAAAGGAAATAAGCACTATAAAGTAGAGGCAAAATAACTCTCGTTTGGAGAGTTACCACAAGCCGAGTACATGCACATGAAGGAGACAAGAAGAGCAAGTGCAGTCCCGCATTTTGAATTGCAAGGATCGTAGTCATAAAGGCATCCGCAGAGGCCCCGCGTGGATGTCAACTTACTCTTGGGCCGCGCTCCAACTGTCGTGCTGTGTCACTGAACCTCCAACAAGCAGACAAATTTTATTAAAGGCTCTGATGTAAATTTGTCGCTAATTTTCCTAGAAAGGTCAAGGGAATCGGGGAATCAGCAGACATCATCACATTCTGCGAATTTTAAAATTTTCTTTGTTAGACTTTAATTCTCTCCAGCTTGAAGAATAATTTTCTTTATTTTTCTTCTAGCCTAGACATAACTTCCTACAATTGACACTTCCACGACAAACTTCTTGTGGATTTTAAGGAAATCACTTGGAATTCTTTGTGGGCTTGCCGAAACTCGAGAAAGAACGTAAATTGGTGGTGACTTCCCTATCAATTGAATTTGAAGCTTTTTTAGCACGGGCATAATTTTGACTGGGATATTTATGCATCTAAGCTACGCCAATTTTTGTTCCTCTTGATTTGTGACTCTTTACTTGATGAGACTATGTTGTGGATTGTAAATTCCATGCTTAACTGTGATAAGTTACGTAAATTTCTTGTTCTTAATGCCAGCTTGACATAGATCATCTTGAAACTGCATTTTTAATTATCGATTCGAGTTTGAGAAAGGATAATTAGTAGACACTAGCCGCAATTCAACTTAGTTGAACCATATAAGCAAGAGATAATTTGTGACTTAATGAATTCTTGATTTACATTTTTCTTAAGAACATGGTCACTTGGGCTCGAGAGAGGATAGTAGCTATAAATAATAATTCTAATATATAAATCAACATTGGGAGCATTTTAGAAGCAGTCAATCCATAATCGAATTAATTAAGAGGAGCAACCCAGAAACACCTTTAGTTACGTAGAGTTTTATCTTAATTTGTTACAATTTAGCTTAATTCTTTCGACATCAGTTTGATCATCCAGATAGCATAAGAGAGGCATTTAACTCTATTCTATGTGGATTCGACAAAGAATCTCACACCAAATCAAACAAAATTCTGCTTCTCATTGAGATATCGTAGATGAGGACCTGCAAAAGACTTCCAGCAGGTCATGAGCATAGTAGCAGCATTACATATCAGATCATCCTGAGACACAATAACCCCTCACTCTATATAGAACTTCTTTTGAAATGATGGAAGCAATTTTCCAGTTGACTCTCTAATCTCACAGTTAAGATCAATTTCCATCAAACGGTGATTATCCTTAGACCGATTCATTGAAAAATGAAATGTCAAATTATCCCCACGGCCAACACGCAAAGGAGGATGTAGCAGGAATACCTGCAGTAATGCAAATTGCTAAGTTACTATTGAATCATTAAAAGAAACTGTCAACAATATGTGAGGATTTGGAACGGAAATCATCACATCCCCATGTCTCAAAAGTCAATCTTCTGACAACTAACTTCACAATCCCCCCTCTGCACAGCCTAGAACTTTAATAGCTGAGCTAATCATTGGTTCCTCCTTTGACATCAAACTTAATATCAATGTCAAGAATAAGACCAAAAGTAAATGCTACCAACCTGCTGGCCCCAATGCGTCCCAGAATCTTCACTTGGGGCAGTTGTCAACTCAACTTCTTGTTCTGCTGGACTCTTACTGCTACCCTAGGTTATTAATTAAACCAAGTTAATTAAGCAGCATCCAGGATTGCATATATATATATATGCTAGACATCAGCAGTAAGAAAACTCACTCGAAAGTGGACATCAAACCATCCACCAAACCCGCAGAATCGCGCACTTTCTTCTGTGATAGATGATGAAATGCTTGCACAAACAGTCTGTATATCATTTATAGTAGTTGTCAGGCAGTCTATCTCCTTAACAATCACATGTGTCCCAATAATTTGATTTGGATGAAGGTTGTTCCAGATTGATGTCTACAAAGTTCAATAGCATGAGCTTTTTAACTGCACAGGAATGAATACTTGGAGAAAGCAATCATCAAATCTATTTACTAAATTTCATGTAAACAATTTAACATGATAAAGGTGATTATTAATATTCACATAAATGCAAAACTACACGAGGCATGCCACCAACAGGATTCCAAAGAAAAAATTACTTACATTACAAAAACCAAATGACTGAAATGTAAACAATTACTCTCCAGTTAAAAAGATGATATTGAAAATCCAATGACTAAAACCCTTGCCACGGACAATGTCCCAACACATTCTACAACCTCAAGTAACCTAATACAGGTCAGACGACAAGAGAGTTAAAGGGAAAGATATGAAAATATATTAGAGCAACAATTCTTAATAAATAAACATTTTGTTTTATCTTTTGACAAAAGCATTGAGACAATAAAACAAACATGAATAAAACCTAAACAAATAAGACATCAAAGAATCATCTCCAATTTCAGACTCCAAAACTGGGTCAGCTCATAGATTCTTATCCTCTGCAATTTTTGTTTTGTTTTGTTTTGTCTTTTTTTCTCTCCCTTTTTTGTATTCTCTATTCTTTTCTTTATATGTTCTTCTCTGCCTCCACCATTCACCACTCCATCTTCACCACCCTCACAAAGCCAACTACTATTATTCCAAATTTACTACCCCCCACTGCCAGACACCCTCTCACACTGTTTGCTTAAACTTTCAGCATGTGATGCTAAGGTTCTTTATAGATTGATTTAAGAAAAATGGAGCACCTTACAGCACTCTGGAGTCACAATCCACTAAAATAGTACAAGTATGATACAACAATCTATTTATTCTTGTAAATATCAATGGCAGTAATCAATGGTAACGGACCAAGACTGTCAGAAAAACAAGGTAATCCCACAATAATGAAATGGTAAAAAGGAACAATATTGTCAATTTCTTCAAAGCTATGAAAACATACATAAATGACTTCTGACACCAACCTGCAAATAGTATTTTCTCTGTTCTTCAATAAATGGATTTGTCAAAACACTCATGTCGACCCCATAATAATTTTTGGTCTCATTAACAAAAGCATACCAATCTTCCATAGCTCCTTCATAATCACTCATTTTTTGATCAACCAACCCAGACCTGATAGGTGCCATCCACATTCGAGCATGGCTCGGATACCTACAAGAGTAAAGTTTATTAATTGAGCAACAACAACCCATCAAATAACACGCACACCAGAACATGAAACTGAAAACAAGTGTAAATTCAAATTTCAGAATCAATAATGCTTTTATTTACATTGAAAAATTTTGATGATTTCTTGTTAACTAATACAATTTATTATTCAAATAATATCCTCAGGACGCCATTTACCACTCCAATGTGAATAGAATGAGTTAACATCATAAGCATTAAGTGATTGTTTAAAGGGTCTAATTATAATTATTGCAAACTTGCAGCACTCAAGTGCAATTACATCACTTTTGGGAACTTTTGGATGTCGATGACGTCAGAAACACCTAGCAGTGTATTGGGAACTTTAGAGTAAAAGAACTAGGAGAGGAATTATCTAAAATAATTGGTGAGCTAACAATTGAAAGAATTTTCATGTCAGTATTACTCATCTATAGTAATAAGCAGCCTTATTACTTAATTATGTAAGGACAACTTACAAAACAAATCCTTTCCATTCAAAAGAAAATCTTGAATTGGTTGCTACTTTGAAATATTTAGGAAAACACTGTCATATGAAAAATTAGAAAACATATATTTGTGAATGTGCCACTGAACATGTAAAGTCCGATGAGGACTTTCTTTTTACCATGGGAGAGGAAGTTTTATACTTTAACACAAGTTTGCAGTATTCATGATAGTACACAGGGGTATGATACTGTTGACACTAAACTTCTGATGGAGAAATGGATGAAAACCATCCAAGAGGTACTATTTTAATACTTGCAGCAAAACTCAAACATTAAACTAATTAAGTCATTTCAACACGCAAGTACCAAGGTGACATTATTGGCACAGTGATAATAAATCTTTTTTCCCTAAAATTTAATTCATTTCACAGACTGCATCAACTAAAACTCAAGCACTAAACTAATTAAGTCATTTTAACATGCAAGTACCAAGGTGACATTATTGGCACACTGCTAATATATCTTTTTTCCCCAAAATTTAATTTATTTCATAGAGTGCATCTTCTCCACCAGAACATGGAATAAGATTCTATTAGGAAATTGTTTAACTAAATAATTCTTGACTAAACAATTCTAACACAAAGTATGCATTCTTCAGGACTCTATACAAAAGACAAACAAAGGTAACCAACATAATTCTAAGAATCATAAACCATAACTTTGGAAAAGCAGATATTAATGAAAATCCCTTACTACAACTTTAATAAAATAATTGAGCATTGAGTTATAAGAAATAAGCTAAAAGATAGCATGCTAGAGACTACAAATCAATAAGGAACTTTTATGACCACAAAGACTGTCACCGGGCATACAAAAATTAATATCAATTTTCACAAATTATCATTTCATTCCACAATCCAAAAGTTTACATAAGAAATATAAATGAATTGCAGACAAGGGTGTCTCGCATAATACAAAGTCAATTCAATAAATGTGGTTGTATCAGTAAACCATATGTTTGCTTCCTCCCAGCAAAATCACTACATTTAACTATCCTCAAATTTTGTGGCAGGTAAGAGAAAATGTGAAAACAAAAAATGCAGTTACAGTTACTAAAAAGAGTGATGGAAATTTTGCACATAAACTCAATGTTAATTATATATCTTAGTGATAGCCGATGATAGTGTCGATATCATTAGCCCTAGTCATGCATATTGGTGACCCACCAAATATGATGGTTCTATTTGGTGACAAACAAGAGAAGAGAAATCGGAAAGACAAAAGGCCACTACAAAAACAACATTCTTTATCCTTTCAAAAGACCTTCGCTCTATATATTTTGCTTCATGATCACTGCTTTTGACTGAAATTTTGAATATTTGCTTGGTTTAAACCTATATCAAAAGCCTCCACAACTCTATCGTGGTCCAATATCTCCTTCATCTTAATAGATTGGTCTTAGCATCACATATCATGGATGCAAAACCGGGAGGTTGAACAGGAATAATGGAGCAGAAGGCATCAAGATGAAGAAATTTCGAGGGTAGGAATTCCTTAAGAGAGTCCATAAACATCTTATATATTTGTGTATACATGTAACATTAATAGTTTTAATGTGGAACTCAAAGATTAGTGTCATTAATATACTGTGCGGCACCAATGATCAAAACTCTTCCGACCCCTTAAATGGAGAACCAAATAATTAAGAGTAATCAATCGTAAAAAACCAAAGGGATCAAACATTTTAAAATTATATGATCTAGGACATTCTATTAAGTGAAAAAGCAACCAAATCACAACATGTCAGTTCCCAAGGTCCTAGATCATTCCCCTTAAAACCCAATCAGTGATATATTCACCAAGTTAAATCAAAACTTTGTTTTCACATCTCATATCAAATGCCATGCAACAACATCTAGTAAGCCTTCCTAAAACGTGAGCCAAATTTCTGTTCAAATGATGATGGATGTCTATCTTTGGATTAGACTTTTGGTAGGTGACAGAGAAGGAATACAATTCATATCACAATTTCAAGGTCCAATTAGGAAGTGGATACATAGTTCATGGAAGAATAAATCAATTTAAGTGTCATATTTTGGGCATTCATTTGAATACCTACATAAAGCAGCCCATTGTGAAATATCCAAAAACTGAAACAACTGTTTGCATAAAACACTGGTAAGGCAAGAAGAAGAAGAAGAGAAAGCTGAAACTTATTTACAGAAAAAAGTACTAACATGACTCCATCAGGCTTCAGCCAGCAATCCCGAGCACAGATAACTGAGTCCAACATTGATTCTCGCAGAAGAAAGTATCCCATCCATTCTGAAATAATTACATCAACTGCCCACAACACAAAATAAAAAAATTATCAGATGCGGAAAAAACATGAAAAATTTTAGCAGCTTATGCAAAAGCCAAAAAAAGGTAAACGAAAAAGAACAAGAAAAAGCTAGTGATGATGATGAGATGATTAAAAAGTTAACCTTTTTCTGGCAGTGTAACATCTTCCATGGATCCCTCAATCACTTTGACCACATTCTGAAGCTTGTTTGCTTTAACAAGTTCACACGCATGTTCTGCCATCTTGGTGGCTTCAACTGCATAGACTTTCCTTGCACCTGCCTGTGCACACCATATAGCTAGAATTCCGCTCCCCGTTCCTACATCTAGAACAGTCTACTCCATGATAAACCAACTCAGTCCAAATGTTTACAAATTTCCATCAAAATCACCAAGAAACATAGAATTTTCTGTGGTTTTCTTTCTAGTACAGTTCTTTGTGCAGCTATGCGTAATTCTAGTTTCTATGCATACAAGCACAAAACTTTGTTCGTAATACAAACACCAATTTTTCTCAGTAATGATATCAATATCAAGAACCTATAGATAAAGCGACTTTTGATATACCTATCAGTAAAGCTGTAGGAAAGAATGGTGCATCAGATTCACTCAGCAGAAATCAAGTAACTTATCAATTTACAGTGGCTGAAACTCTCTATATATAGCTCATCTCCATATAAAATATGTTGAATAATGAGGAGCAAAAACTTTGATGACTTATTCAAAAGAAAATATTATGCGGTAGCATTCGACAAAGATAGTAGCATATTATTTGAAGGAAAGCTTTTACCTTTCCTTGGAAGTGGTGTTTGTTCTCGAAAATGGCATTGAAGTAAGCGTCCATCCGTACTCGGTCGCAGAGCATTTCCTTCTGGTGGTAGAGAAAGCCATAGGTGCAGAAATAGTTGGCGAAATCAACCCCCTTGTCCACGACGCCGTCTGCGGTAGCGCTACCCATTGTCGTCACTTTTCAGATATTTGCGCCGTAACTGTCTTCAAAGAATTGACAAAGAAACTCACAAAAGAAACTTTGGTTCTAGGGCAGATGGGGAAACAGCTGGTATATATACCTGAGTCCACTGGACCGTTACATCATAAAACTGTTCGGTTTGGTTAAAATTGAGACCGGCCCGCATCGCTTGAAATGTGAAGACTTTATTCAAAGGAAGCAGCAAACCAAACGTGACTATTTATCTATAATAGATTTTTTTTCTTTAAGATTACATTTAACATTTTTAATAAATTCTAAAGTCTTAACTTAATCAGAAAATTTATGAAAAATTTTATATATTCTTTAAAGATTTTAATTGGAGCTAAAACATTTTGAACTTGTTATAGGCCTTAATAAGCCTAAATCTTGTATTAATATGTAATATAAATGTAATTATATAATTTTATGTTATTTAAGAAAAGATAAATAGGTCGGCCTATTAGGGTTTATGAACTTTTAAAAAGTCTAAGTCTAATATATGTAATTCAATTGTAAAAAAGGTAAGACCATACATGTGTTCATAAGCCCCATATTCCCATCCCCACTTTTAGTGAAGAGGAATTGTAAAACAGTATTTTTAGAAAATAGTTGTATTGGGGTCGAATTTAGAAGGAAAGTTTAGAACTTTTAGTACGACAAAAATAGTTGCATGTCAGTTCATCGTATAAGTTCATTTGACAGGAGTTCTCCTTTGCCAGACCACTGATAAGCTAGTTCTGTAGCATTCCAAAGTTGTTATATCCTATATGGGATTTGGTTATCACCTCTTTATGAGTTTGTGGTTACTCTATCACACTTTTGGGGATCTTATTTATTTTCTCTATTGTGGAATTATTTATGTTCATATTGTATAAATTTTATCTTCAATTAGATATGTTTTAAATTCTAAATCAAAGTCTAAACAATGAATGTAGGTATTTAATAAATCACTATAACTTGTTTTGTCTCTTTACTTTTGCTTAATTGTTATTTATTTCTATTGCATCTATTGAAAGTTTGTTTAGAAACAAATCAAAAATTGTGCGCAACTTATTGTTTTTCATCAAATTTAGGTTTTTGAGTACATTTTCCGATGCATAAATTTTTTAAAAGACCTAATTTACCCCTTTTAAGGCATTATTTCACTCTCATTTTAGTGTCTTCAAATTTTTAAGTTAATTTTAATGTAATACAATTATAAAAAGAAGAAATATATCTATCTGCCTTATTAAAAATATAATACCCTTTTTTCTTTAAATTACTAACACTTAATTAATAGGATTTGAGTTGGCATACTAACATTTATTTGTCTTTTCAATTTTAAATTCAGGGTGAGTTTTCTAGGTGCGTCACTAGTCAGCTATTAAAATTGATAAAGGTACATAATATTATAGTTTAAAATTTATTTTATTATACCATTCATTAAATTTTTTTCAACTATTCTGATTGATATATATTAAATTATCTTTCTAGTGTAATTTATAAAATATAACACTTAAGCGTATATTATAATGAAGTTTAATCGAGTGGCAAAATTGATGTTTAATTTGAAAAGTATGGTGTATTAAATCAAATTTAACCTAAACTAAAAATGTGGGTATTTCTTTACTTCCATAATGATGTTTTAAGGTTTACTGATTGTGGTAGTGGTTGATAATATATTCTTTGATGTTTGTTAATTGTTGAATATATTAATGATATAATATATGTAATTATTACATGTAAAACATTTGAATTTATATCATTATTTTCTTGAAATATTACATATATTTTTCTTAATCGGCGCATGACATGGAGTACTTTATGCTAATACTGAAACAATCGAAAGGTTAGTTTGCTGTTGAATAGGTGATATTTAATGGGAATAAATTTTTCCAAAAAAGAGAGAAAGGTATGCTGTATCGTTCCAAGATTAATTCATGCTCTCGAGTCCCTCCTCCCGCATGCCAGCTAAATCCTTTGTTATATTGGATTAAGGATACCATTAGATTATATACACTTTTCAGTTATTTTATTTTTGATCTTTTCATCAAAACCTCTTTTTTCTTTGTCTCCTTTTTATTTTTTTGGCAAGGGGTGCATGTTCTAATTAAATCAAAAAACTTAATTTGTTCATCTTGTAAATATGGAGAATTATTTGATAAAGTTAAAAGAGAAAATAAATGTGTTTTGCTTGCTAAAAAGTTTTTTTTTTCTTATATGATGACCAAACTAGTGGGACTAAATAGATATTCATAAATTTTATGTACATGCTATTTTGTTATAATATATGATATTTGAACTAAAGTTATTGAAAAAAATTAGTAAAAAGTCTTTTACATATCTTTTTATATCTAAAAAATTCATTAAATATTTTTCAATTCAGAATACCCGTTCCATCAACTTTTTTCTCCAAAAAATTCAACAACTACTTTTTTTACTAAATTATTTGTAACTCATTCAATTTTTTAAAATTAACTTTAACTTAATAAATGGAAATTTAATTAATTAGAATTTTTTCTAATAGAAAAATTTTATTTAGATTCCTCAAATTGATTCATATCAATGATAATTTTTTTATCTTTATAAATTAAATTTTTGAAGAAAAATATTTCTTGAATTTTAAATATGTATATAAATTATAGTCGAGACAATTTTAATCTTCACAAACCAAATGGAGTAAACAAAAAAGAAAAATTTTGTAAAATTCATAATGACTTTTCAAAATTTTCAACTACAAATAATGATGTTAAGAAAAATAAATATAAAATTTAAATATTAATAAATAAAAAAATTCTTCAAGCAAAATATTCAAAAAGAATTTCCCCAAAAATAAGATAAAAGTTAATGATTGAACTTTTTGAAATTAAAAAAAAATGTAGAATGAGTTTTTTAGATTGAGAATAACTTATGGATATTTTAAATATAAAAAATTGCCTTAAAGGGTTTTTAGTAATTTTTTAATCTCCTTGGTCTTTCTTCATCTTGACTTCTCCTTTTCTTCTCTTTTCAACCATATCTTTATTAGACTAATTTCTTCCATCTCAATAACTTCCTAATCTCATTTTATTTCCCATTAGCTCCAATCATTTATGGTACTTATGTGAAATTTTCACAAATGAGAAGGCTCCAGAACTGTGAAAATCTCAAGAAATATAAATTGCATTTTCTCTTTAGAGTAACACCCGAGTCAAAATTTTAACAAGAGAATTTAGAAAAACAAGATATACAGAAGACTCAAGTAATAGTCTCTGTCTCTCTCTCTATGTCTCTCAATTTCTTCTATGATAACTTAAAAGATAACCTGAAATTAAGGCGCGTCGAACAACTTCCTAGCAAAATCTCCCACTTGCAGAGCCCAATTTCATCAATACAGTACAGTAACCCCCCGCAGCATCACCTTATCGATGGAAGTAGCTACTAAACCAAATTAAAAAACTAACACATCGATTTATTAGGTCTTCAAACCTCCAACGCCTTATTCATGCTCAGCCCCCCTACTGACGAACCCTTATTTGATTGGAGTTTGTACAAAAGAGAAAGCACAAGCTAATAACGTAAAACCTTAAAAGGTGAAATCATTATAGTAGGCAAATAAAGAAATCTTGAACAAATGACATTTCTTCTAATCTTTTAGGTGGCCATGCGTCTAAGTTGAAAAAAACAATAGCTTTCTCACTGAACAAGTGCATGGTACAAGAGACTAAAAATAGGCTTTAGCAACACGACATCGTTTTGATCTTGGGAAACTAGAAAAAAATATTAGAATATTTCTGCACATGCTAGCCTACTGTAGCCACGCAAATCCCCTTATATAGGTATATAGTAGTGTACACTATATGTACTTTTTCTGTATCTATACTACTTTAGAAAAAAGCACATAACGAGGGGTGAGGTGTTGTGCCCATTCAATTCAAATGAATGCATTCATTCACTTGTCAAGCAATTTTTTTAACACACAAATAAGGCTATAGAAAGGCAAAAAAAAATAAAATTTGTACTTGTTCTTCAGTGAGTACTCTTGCCAAACTCATTCATAACTAACTTTTTTTTATGCTATATTATATAAAATTGATGTTGAATGGAAATGGAGTTGGGGTCTTTCTAGTAAACAGTAATGTATCCTATCCATTTTCTATGGAGTTCTCAAGTACTCACAATTTCTTGCAAAAAAAATTTTCGTGCTCAATTTCTCTTTGAACTTAGTGTTTATAGGTTGTTTCATAATAGACTAAGGCTCATTAGGGTTTTAATGCCTTTCTTGATGGGCTTAATGAATTGGGCTCTCTGGCCTTTTATTTAATTATTTTTCTTTGATTCATTGAGCCTTTTTTCAATCCTTTTTTCTTTTTATTATTGTAGATTTAATTAATTGTATCACCAATCCTACCATATTTCCAATTCAGAAAGTTGGTTTTATGTTGAAAATATAACATAAGATTCAATCTTAATTTTTACTTTACCTTAATTCATTAAAATAAAGTTATTAATTTGATTGTCATTAATCAAGTTAGGTGTGGACTTGCGTTTACTCAATTCTCATGTAAGTGAGGTGTAGTAGACTCCCTTGTCTAGTTATTTTATAGGAGGTCTCGTGTTGGTCACCTTCCATTCGTCTAAAGACTTAGATGAATTTTGTGCTTTAATCTAAAGAATTAGACAAATTTCAAGTGGCAATTATAAAAAGTAGGATATTGGGAAGTAAGCCTCATGTCATGCCCTGGTCGAAGACATGCAAAAGAGCAAGACAAAAGAGGTTATTGCTGATCCAGAAGACTTCAAAAATTTGTACATATATGTAGAAAGTTGTTGAAACTAGTAGGAGTTGTGAAAATTTTTCTAAAGTAGGTTCTGGAAGATTATAGTTTAGGGAAAAGTTCTAAAATTGTAATCTATACCATAGGATTGTGTTGATCTCCACCCTTGATTTGGTAGAAGACTTGTATAAATAAGGTAGGAGTTCATTTGCATTGTAACCAAGCAGTAGGTAGATAAGTTGAAAGAAGTAGAAATTGTAAACAAGTTGTGAGCAAAGTAATACAAAACCTCTTTAAGTTTCTTTCAACTCTCTTTTGTGTTTAATACTTGGCTAACTCACTTAGCACACATAGCACTTGTGCATTTGCAATAGAGTGAGGCTGACTTTGCTAGTGTCACAAGAGGTGAATGGGGGGGCTACGTGTCGTATAGGAACTTGTGAGGGATAAGTTTGTGACAAGTGATATCAGAGCCCAATTGGGCATGGTGTTATGAAGAAACTAAGATGGCCAATGACAACTTTTCAACTATGACCGAGAGACGGGTAGGGAGAACATGCCAACCCATAACAAAAAGAAGACTAGAGTAAGATTCAGAAAGGAGTTATTTGGAAGGTGCCATTAGCAAGTTAGGTGAAAGGGTGGAACGAGTTGAGCACACCATCGAGACTTTCAAGAAGTATGTACTCAGATAGCTTGACACGTTCAAGGAGGACCTTCAAACATGCCTTGATGCCGGCACTTTGATAGAAAAATAGGTAACATGGATAGAGGACTAGGTAGATGAATGGTTGGCATGAATAGATGAGGAAATTTGGTGCATCATACAAGCACTCCAAGCAAGCATTGAGGGGATACACGAGGAGAGTACACTGTGTTGACGGGCAGTAGCTAGTGGGGCTACTAATTTGGAGGTTGTTACTATGAGAGTAGACCACCCAAAGCCTAAGATATTTGATGGGAAGAGGGATGCGCAAGAGGTTGAGAACTTCTTGTGGCAGATGGAGACTTACTTTGAAAGTTTAGGCCTTATCGATGAACTAACAAAGGTGAGGACAACTTCTCTCTACCTCAGTGGTGTTGTGACACTATGGTGGCAAAAGAAGCAAGTTGATGTTGAAAGAAAGGCAAGTTAGGGTGATACTGGGAATGGTTTCCAATAGAAATTGAAAAAGCACTACTACTCAGAGAATGCCATGTACGAGGCCTGAAAGAAGTTGTAAAAGTTGAAATAATAGACAACCATTCCCGAGTATGTAAAGGAGTTCACGACGTTGATGTTCCAGATACCCAACACGGTAGAGAAGAACTTGATGTTCTACTTCATTAATGATTTCCAAGGTTGGGTAGGACAAAAAGTGTAATGAAGGAGTGTGACGACACTAGATGAGGCCATTGCTATGTTTGAGTCACTTATCGAGTATCAAATGAATATCAACTTTGAAAAATTAAAGAACAAGAAGAGCAACTTGGTTAAAGGTGAGAGAGATAAGAAGGACCACAGAGGTGGTCATGACAAGTCCTTGTCCAGACAAAAAGACTATAAGGATAAGAAAAAAGCAAATGTGCCTAAGGGTAATTTCTATGTGTATAAGGGGCCACATGTGATGAAAGACCACCTAAATCTTGGTTCATTATTAACTATCATTGAAGAGCATGAGGCAACAATGAGTAGTTTGGAACAAGGTGGGACTACATTGGATCTTTGTAGTTGTTGAACGCCTTTAATGCCAAGATAATACCCATGACATTGAGCAAAGGGCTATTGTACGTGGAAGCTAGCATCAATGGCAAGCCCACTAAGGCAATGGTGGACACAGGGGCAACACAAAACTTTGTTGATGAGCAAAAAGTGAAACGGTTAGGCCTACCATTGTGAAGAGGGATGGTTGGCTCAAGATAGTGAACGCAAGTGCTAAATAACTTAATGGCACTACTAAGTGTGTAGACATGAAGTTAGGCACTTGGAAGGGCCAAGTGGACTTCTCGGTGGCACCAATGGATGACTCTAAAGTTGTTCTTGGAATGGACTTCTTGTGGAAGGTAATTGCAATCCCTATGCCTTACTTTAACTCGGAGCAACGTGCAAGCCTGCTTTGAGTGCACCTAGGAGGAATGCTGAAATGCCACAACTATTAGCTATATAGCTGACCAAGGGGGTCACAAAAGGTGAGCTAATGTTCTTAGCAACCTTAAAGCTGGAAGAACCAACAGACAGGACACTAGGGGATGATGCACCATTGATCATAAAAGAAGTCCTCAAAGAGAATGCGGACGTAATGCCATCAGAACTACTAAAGAAACTTCCACCTAGGTGAGAGGTAGATCACTAGATCAAGCTAGAGCCTAGTTCTAAACTACCCACTATGGTACTTTACCAGTTAGCACCACTTGAGTTGAAGGAGCTAAGGAAACAACTTAAAGAGTTGCTGGACATAGAGAGGATTCAGCCTTTTAAGGCACCATATGATGCGTTGATACTATTCTAGAAGAAGTATGATGGACTATTGAGGATGTGCGTAGACTATCAGGTACTGAACAAGATAATGATGAAGAATAAATATCCCATCCTGCTTATAGCCGACCTATTTGATAAACTTGGGAGTGCTAAGGCCTACTAAAAGATGGACTTGCAAAAGGGCTATTATCAAATCCGCATTGCTGAAGGGGATGAGCCTAAGACAACATGTGTGACATGATATGTTGCTTTCGAGTGGCTAGTTATGCCGTTCGGCTTGACAAATGCCCTGGCAATATTTTGCACACTCATAAATAAGATCTTCCATCCATACTTGGATTGATTCATGATGGTTTATCTAGATGACATAGTGGTGTATAGCAAAACTCTAGAGGAATATGTCGATCACCTATGTACTGTCTTCCAAGTGTTAAGGGAAAATGAGCTATATATGAAGAAGAAGAAGTATGTATTCATGAGGCAGGAAGTACAACTCTTAGGCCACATCATTGGGCATGGAAAGATACAAATGGACATAGCAAAGGTTAAGGCTATCATGGACTGGGAGCCATTAACCAAGGTGACAGAGGTTTGGTCTTTTCTTGGGTTGGTGAACTACTATCGAACCTTCAAGGACTTAAAGGCAGTCGTGAGCAATCAGTCGGTATTAGTGCTGCCCGAATCCGATAAAATTTTTGAGTTGTATATTGATGCCTCTAACTTTGCTATTGGAGAGGTGATAATGCAGGATGGGCATCCAATAGTCTTTAAAAGTTGTAAGCTCAACAAGTTAGAATGGTACTACACCATGCAAGAGAATGAGATAATGGCCATAGTGCATTGTTTGTGAGTGTGGCAACATTACTTGCTAGGAGCCAAGTTCATGATCAAGATAGACAATATAGCCACTAATTACTTCCAAACATAAAAGAAGCTGATGCCAAAGTAAACAAGATGGTAAGACTTCTTGGTGGAATTCAACTATGTGTTGGAGTACAAGCTTGGTAAAGCAAATATGGAAGCTAATGCACTAAGTTAGAAGGTTGAGCTTGCAGCCATTAGCCTAGCCATAGGTACTAGGATGGAGTCAATTAAGCAAGGGTTGGAACAAGATCTTATAGCTAAGCCCCAAGACTTCGATGCGATGAGGGTGTCGCTAAATTAGATGGGGAAGATGTCACACCCCAGTCGAAGACATGCAAGAGAGCAAGATGGAAGAGGTTAACGCTAATCCAAAATACTCCAAAAACTTATACATATATGTAGAAAGTTGAAAAAACTTGTAAGAGTTGTGTAGAATTTTCTAGAGTTGGTTCTAGAATATTCTAGTTTAGGGAAAAGTTCCAGAATTGTAATCTAGACCATATGATTGAGTCGATCTCCATCGTTGATTCGGAGGAGACTTGTATAAATAAGGTAGGAGTTCATTTGCATTGTAACCAAGCAGAAGGTAGAGAAGTATAAAAAAGTAGAAGTCATAAACAAGTTATGAGCAAAGTAATACAAAGCCTCTTTAAGTTTCTCTCAAATCTTTCTTGTGTTTAAGACTGGGTTAACTCACTTAGCATGCATAGCACTTGTACATTTGTAATAGGGTGAGGCTAACTTAGCTAGTGTCATAAGGGGTGAATGAGGGGCTAAATACTGCATGGGAGCTTGTAAGGGACAACTATGTGACACTCAAGTCAAATTATGATTGAAGTTGAATCAAACTTCACATAAAAGAAAGAAATGAAAAGAGGGCGTGACATTAAGAGCGCTATTATCAAGGAGTCGCTAACTGACTTGAGGGCGGCAAACATGCACGGATACATCCAGACAAGCACCCATAGCTTGGTGCTTACTAAAACCCTACATCGAGGTATTTGTCCTAGGTAACATTAGTACCCAATTCTAGTGAGTGCGAGCACTTGTTAGGCACCTACTAAGCTCCCAACTCCTTCTTTGGTTTCCTAGTTGGGTGTTTTGTTAAATGTAGTTAGGTGCTTATTCCTTTGACAAACACAACCCTTCAACATTTCTATGATTGGAATTAGATGAGTGCTAGGAAATATCATAATGCACAAGGGACTTCAAAAAGTTTTCAAAACTAAGTTTCACATCTTTGAAAAGTATCGAGGGTGTATTAATGGTTGATTCTTCATGCATGACTTGAAGAAGTTTATTTGGGTGTTTTATGCTTAGGCAATCCCTCGGGATCATTAGTAGGGGTTATGTTCTTGTCAATCACTTTCACTATTTTTGGAGGGCATTTTATTCACTAGTCATTTATGTTGGAATAGTACCCTAAAATCAAGTAAATTGGCATGTACATCTATTTTTGTAGAATAATCTTATTTGATTGATATTATAGGAATAACCATCTTTATTTTATGCATTTATGATATTCTCTCAATACATTTTCTTGAACCTCTAAAATCATACAAGACTATAGGATTTGATAATGTATGTAATGGTGATCATGAAATAAGTCTCTATAGTCATGATTTTGAAATATTTCAATTCATAGAATCTTAGAGACAAGGTATCCAACATTCAAATAGATATGTATTAATGATGCAAACTTTAAAGAGTTGGATATTACCCCATTTAATAGGCAATTCATGTACGAGACATGGATGCACATTGGAGTGTGCTTGGGCTAAAGAACAAGTTTACTAGAGACTCAATTAGAGAATTCATGAGATAGTCAAGTAGCTTGTTTGTAACAAAAAGTTCTTTAATTTACTATAGTGCATCTAATTAGCCATTTGACTCGAGATTCTGCAAAAACCTTGTACTTAGGTTCTTGTACTTTGATGTCAGTCCTAACTACCTAGAAGGTCGTATGGGACTTCTATTTAGTACAAACTATCTAAATATAGAGGTTGGTAAGTTTTAATAAAGAATCCATTTGCTCATCGTCAAGAATGAGTTGATCTCCTATGTATTCTATAGTGATCAGTTTTGAAAAATCTTTACGCGAGGTAGTATGACAATTTGGAAAGATAGTTCAAAGATAAAGTCATTTGGAAGCACTCATTAAGAATAGATGCATGGTTATTAAGGCTATTAAGGAGTCGACAAATATTTTATTCTAAGCCTCAATTGAGAGATAAGAAATGGGAAAACCATATTTGTAGGATAATGGTAAGTGAAAATGTCTACAGTAATTAATTTATCTAATTGAGTGGACTCAATAAGCTTGTAACTAGATATTGATTGTGGAGATTGGGTGCTCTTGAATTAATGGAGATTAATTCAAGAGAGATTAATTAAAAAGAGTTTTAATTAATTAATTAATTAATCAAAATATATGATATTTAATTATATTGCAAAGAGTTGTGAGGCCATGTCAATTTATTGGTGAACCTCATAAGTCATACACAAAATTCTGGGACCATTCAAGTGAATTTGGAAAGGTTATCTAAAAAGTTAGATAATCAAAGTGGTCACATTGGAGGAGGAAGAATTTGATTAAATTTAATTAGTCACCATGGTTTAATTAATTTAAGGAGGCCAGTTGTATTCACGGTCTTAAGGGTTAACAAACCATCCCCACTTGAAAAATTCAATGCCCTCATTCGATAAAGGGAGACATACCACCACTTGGAAACCTATTTAACTTGCAAGTTCTCAAAATAAACAGCATCAATAAGCCACAAAGATCAAAGTGCTACTACCTGCCGCCTATTTGTGTAGCTCCAGCTAACATAAGTTAAACACTTAATGTAGTTCAAGAGATAGCACCAATATGAAATTAAATTCAAATCTAATCCAACACTAAATCACATTTACATAATTGATAAATTTGAATCCATATAATCAAGAACTAACTACAAGCAATGAACTAAAAACCTCTAATTTATTAATTGAATCAACATTAAGAGTTCAAAGATCAATTCATCATATGAATCAATTTTTAACGAATCCAAATAAAGGTAGAAGGTAGCTCTAATACCACTTGAAAGTTATAGTGAATGCAAGGATCCAAGCATAATGAAATTCAAAATTTTTCAACCATGGAAAGGAACTTGAATTCACCATCACTTTGAGATCTACCTGTGCAAATTAAAATAGATTTAGAGATGAAAAATAATTACCTTAATTGATCTTCTTTAAACAAGTAAAGAAAGATTCAATTTTCTTCTTCTAAAAAGCACCAATCGATCTCCTCTTTCCACCACATTTTCCCACCAATTTCAACCCAAATTAGGTCTTGGACAGCAGCAAAAATGAGGCAAAAACCACACAAAAACAGCAGTAAAGTAGGCCAAAAATCACATCATCAATTGCTTCAAATTCGATCATAATGTTGGAGCAAGTACCTTCAATTAACCAACTCTTGATCCACACTTTGAGTACCCCAAATGTGACTCCTCTCATTATTGTCCATGCACTTTGGAGACATATTTTAAACCTTTTATCCAAGCTAGAATGAGTAGGACCTAGAAGAAGACTTGAAGAGAGAGAAGAGGAGGTTGCTCTTTAAAAGAGGGAAAAAAGAGGTTTTGGAGGGAGTTTTTGTCAAAACAAATGTGAGGTAGATGGAGCATTGGCTGGCCACTTGTGGTCAATGGTGTATTTATAATGCGTGATGGAAGCATCTAGTCACACTAGCCATGCTCTTGATTCTTCCTTCACACAGTTGGACCACTTGTGAGCTAACTTACATTCCATGTGGAATTTCAATTAGACCTATTAAAATCTCTATTTTAATTGGTCAACTAATTATTCTTAAATTATTAAATAGACTCTACTATTTAATTCTTCCCTACAAAAATAAGAAGCTCTCTTTTACCAATTAAATTAACTCTTGAATTCAATTGGTTATATTTAACCCTGTAAATGGGCAAGTCTAATTTAATCTATGACATGGTCCAGTTAAATTAACTCTTTAAATTAATTGATTAATTTAACAACATAAATTAATCAAGGCATAGTGACCAATTAAGCTACTCAAACTCACTTTCTCCAATTTTAACCATTCTAATTATCTAACTTTTTAAATAATTTCTCCAAGTCCACCAGTGTGGTCCAAAGCTTTTATATGTGATTCATTAGATTTATCAATCAATTAGACATGGGCTCGCAAATCTTTGTGATTTAATTGATGTCAAATATTTTGGTTAGTTTTAACTAATCCCACTTTTGAATTTAATCTCCATTAATTCAAGAGCACAAATCTCGATAGTTAGTGTCTAGCTACAAATCTATGGAGCACAACCAATTGAATTAATTAATTAATATGAACCTTTTCTCTTATGATTACCATTCAAATACAGTCCTTTTATTTTCTATTTCTTGAAACAGGCCTAGTGCAAGATATTTCCTAGTTCCCTAATAACCTCAACAATTATGCTCTATCTTAATAAGTGGTTCCAATTGACCTCATTTTGAAAGCTAACTTTCCAAATTGTCATACTACTTTGCACTAGGATCTTTCAAAATCAATCATCATAGAATATATAAAAGATAAACTTGTTCTTCATAATGAGCAAATAGATGCTCTATTAGAACTCATCAACCTCCACACTGAGATAGCTTCTGCCCAACATAAGTCTTTTGCGACCTACTCGGTGATTAGCACAAATATCAAATTATAAGGACTTAAGCACAAAGTTACCATGGAACCTCAAGTTTAAGCACTAATTATATACACTATCATATGCTAGAGAACTCTTGATTACTGACAAGCCACTCCTGCTATCTTTAGGAATCTCCAAGTGATTCTTTAGTGAACTTATTCTCTAATAAGTACCCGCTAATGTGCATCCATGTTTTGTACATAGATAGCCCATGAAACGGGATAATATCCAACTCCTTGAAGTATGCATTATTAGTGTAAGTTAGTCTAAGTCTTAGAAATATGTCTCTAAGATTTTATGACTTGGAATACTTCAAAATCATGAGACATAGAGACTTGTTTCATGATCATATCATATGCATGATCAAGTCTTATAGTCTAGTATGATTTCAAGGTTTCAACCAAATGCATTGTGAAGAATATAAAAAATGCATAAGATGAATATGATCATTTATGCAATATCTATCAAGGGAGATTATTCTATATGGGCAATGATACACGTAAATTTGATTGGCTGTTGAGCACTATTCTAACACAACCTGTCTAAACAAGCACTTACACCATTTCAAACATATTATGTAACTTCACAACCATAATGATCACATCCATGCCAAGTTGCATGTAATGACTTTTTGAAGGAATTATGGAATAGTTTGTTAAGCTCGAGCCTTACTCTATGAAGTCTTACGACTACCTATGTGATAAATTTCTTTCATCAGTTCGCTAGCAAGCAAAAAAGTAAACTCTCACACATTTATCTTTCATCATTAAGGGATTTCTTTACACAGTTCAACAATAAAGTACTGAAGATCGATAGTCCTAGAATTGATTTCCTCATCGACACCCTCTTTCTTAACCCATGCCATAATAAGTGCACTAATGCACTAGCCCACAAACACTCTCAAGTTTTGGAAGTGTTTCAACCTGATGGATCGATATATAGCACAATGAGATATAAAATTACTCATATATAGGCAACTGAACCTAAAGAAGAAAAATAAGCATAAGACGACCAAGGATTATAAGTTAAATAGAGATGGCCACCAATCTCTGATTCGGCACATAGCCCATTTTCTTTGCACACATCAAGAAGGAGATCCTAATAACCATTCAGTAGGATAAGTTTTTGAAGAAAACAAGGTGATTACCCAAAAGATCTGAGAAGAAAATTTTGAAGAAATTCTACATGTTCTATAATTAGAAAGGCCATCATACAAAAAGTTGCATTTAGATGCACAATAAGATTGAGTGGTTAATACAATAGCGATACCTAAAGACATACATATCATAAAGAAAGATAGTTGAAGATAAAGATCGACCTCCAAAAAAATAAAGATCTAGAATGCCACTGCAATAAGCTAACCATCGATCTCACTTTAAAGAAAAGATATATCCCTTAAAAGGTGTCATTGATACAATTGTTGAAAGGCTAGCTGGGGTGACTTCAAGTCCTCCGGGAAGAAATTCAATTGAATTTTAAAAGCTTTTTAGCAATTAAATTAGGTTTTTCCATATGTTGACCAGTATTGAAACAATTACATTTCGAAATAAAGGATCTAAATTGCGTCTCCATGCTAGATGTCGAGAACAAATCTAATTGTTCCATCGCTATCACTATAGAGATATCTAATTATGATGTTTGGAAGATTCTGGTCTACAATGAGAGCTCGAGCAATGTCATGTTTTACTTAACTTTGATGAAGATAGACATAGGGAAATTGGTTTTTGCCTTAATAAAAATATTACTAATTGAATTTGGTAGTTTGGAGATATTCCCTTTAGATTGATTGAACTTGTAAGCTCACCAAGCACAATGCTAAAAAGGCACACAAAGATGATAAAATATTTAGTGGTTGACACCCGGTCTGTATATAATGCTATACTTGGGAGGGCCGCCCTATAGTGCCGATGTATTATTTTAAGGTAAAAAATTTTACCTCAGCAAGGAGAAGGGAAGTTCTATGTAGTGCAAATGAAGCCTAGCAATATTACACCATCTTTATTAACACAAAGATCCTGAAAGCACTAGCCTTGAAGTCTGACCAAAAGATCAACTTCCCCATCGCCAAATAGAAGGAATAAGCTAGCTCTAGAAAGTACAAAATGGAAGACACCAAGGTCGAGTCCACCAAAGAGTATAAGATCATCGAGCCAAAAAAAACCATAAATATTGAAAGCTAGCTCAAGCCTAACATCGAATGCATGCTTATCAACTTTCTTTAAGAGAAAGTTGATATTTTCACCTCATCCATCACTAATCTACATAAGAATGTCAACATATCTGCCAAGCTAATGAAGTAGAAGACTCACATTGTTAGAGAATACTGAAAAAAGGTCATTGTCTAAGAGGTTGAAAAATTTCTTAGGATAGGATACATAGTTGAAATTCAATTCTCAAAATGGCTCTGTAATTTAGTTATCATGCCTAAAAATGAAAGCAAATGGAGAATGTACAACAAGTTTGCCAATCTTAATAAAGCATGCCCTAATGACCCTTTTTTCTTGCCTTACTTAGACCTACTTCTCAATTGCCTTACTTGGACTTACTTCTCAATTGGACAATGATTGCACTTTACTTAATATTATGGATGTCTTCTAGAGGTACTTCAAATTTTCATGGCACCTGAAGATTGAGATAAACGCATTCGTGGTCCCAAAAAGGGTTCATTATTTCATTGTAATGTTGTTCGATTTAAAAATACAACAACAACAACCAACCAACAACTAGTAAATAACATATTTTAAAATGAGATCAGAAAGTTGATGAAGGTGTATGTCAACAACATAATTGTTAAGAGCATCAAAGAGAAAAGTCATTTAGTCGATCTTAACTATACCATTTTTTACATGAGGAGATATGGCCCAAAGCTAAACCCATCTAAATGTACATTGACATTCGAGGAGACAAATTCTTAAGCTACATGGTTAGTCAGCATGGCATCGAGGCTAAACCCTAGAAAATCCAAGCTATTCAAGATATTACACCACCTTGGTTGATAAAAGAAGTTCAGATTTTGATAGGTCAAATTTCACTGAATCTATTTATATCTTAAATGGTAGATAAAAGTCTATATTTTTTCAAGATATTACGTGGAGCCAAGCATCTTTATTAAATGAAAGAATGTGATGAGGCCTTCACCAACATAAAAAAAAGACCTAGTAAAGTTGCCTTTGTAGGCAAAACTGACCCCAGTACGATATTATACCTTTATTTATGCTTATCTCCCAATATCATTAATTTGCTATTGGTATCAATCGATGGGACACATCATCGACCAATACATTACTCAACAAAATATTACAAGGTGCAGAATGAAACAACTTAGTGATCGAAAAGTTTGCCCTTGATTTGGGCACCACAGCTTGACAGTTGTGGCCTTACTTCCAATCTCATACCATTACTCTCTTAACAAACCAACCACTCAAGTAGGTAATCTAAGCTTGACTATTTCATCTGACTCATTAAGTGATCCATTAAACTAGATCATGCTTATTTAGTCTTAATGGTCTATAAATTGGTCCTAATTCAAACCCAGTTTCAATACTAATTTATCTATTAATTTATCTCTACAAATTATTTTCTTAATTAAATAATCATATTATTTAATTGAATTAATTGAACACTTGAATTAATTATAATAAGCTTCAATCAAATAATAAAATTATTTAATTGAATCAATTAAGCTAATTAATTCCTTAGTCTCAATAGCACTTCAACCAGGAAGTGCTTGCTTGGCCGAGGTGCCACTTGAAACTATCTATATAGAAGAAAAACACACATTTCAAAATCCAAAATATTTTATTTTCACAAGCAACAAACATCCAACAGTTCAACTTGATACCACAATATAATAGATCACACTTAACATTTTGAAAACCTACATGTCATATCTTATAAAAAATCAACAGTCCACAACCTACACATCTATACATTTATTAGGTTTATTACCTCTCGCATCTTATGGTCTAGTTTATCCTCATCTCTCCATGTTATCTAGGGTAAAAAATGGAAGAAAACAACATAAAAATGTAAGTCCAAAATGACTTAGTGAGTTATTAACAAAAAAACAACATTACTATATTGAGTGATGACCAAGTAATAAGCACCAAAGCAACAAAGAATAGACACAATTGTAGTAAATATACGAGGTATAATGCATTCAAAGGAATACAATTGGCTAGATAAATTAATAAATAGATACTGTCAATAACTCTTTCACAAAACTTGTTGTTGTTGATTTTCCTACCTTATTACTCCACTTTCGAAAAAGTAGAAAATCCTTATCTTTTGAAGTACCTATCAACTTAGTAATGAAATCATATGTCGGGCATAGCTAGCAACATGCCTAACCCTGCTCATAGATAATTACCTCTAATTAACTATGAGATAGGGTAATAATAATAAGGTATCAGTCGTAGACAACTACTAACAGTCTGTTCCACTCAGTCATCTTTCGGTATCGATCCCAGGGCCCCTCCCTAAGGGTATTAATAGACTTGTGTATCCATAGAAATAATATGCCATGCTCATTGTAGTGCCAATGTCTAATATCCATAGTGATAATATGCCATGCTTGTAGTGGTGCATATGTGAATATACACAGTAATAATATATCATGCTCATAGCAATGAAAAATCCAACAATAATACAACAAAAATATTAACTTGCCATGACAAACAATCAATCAATAAGTTAATATTGAGTTTATACTAAGATAGTAGTCATGGCAACAATAGAAAATGTATTTTGAAATCCATTTTCAGTTTCCCTAACACAATCACCAATTTTAGATAAAACAACATATATCATACTCACAGTCAAAGAAAAAGAGTAGTCCGATGGGTTGTTGAGAATATTACAAGAATCGAAGGTCAATATGGCATTGGCGAATGACAATTTTCAATGAAAAGATTAAAAAATCATGATATATTTACTAATATATACATAAGATAAGAATTCACATCAAGCTTGATTGGGAAGAACAACTTAGATAGATTATCAAATCTTACACAAAAGCTAAAAACCAGAATAAAATGAACAAACAAAAACTATTGAATCTCAATGCAAACAAGGTCACATAATAAGGATATATTAACAAATATATATGTTTTTTCTTCAACAAAGAAATCTAGTACAAACTCACTTGGTGATCCCATGTGGTGGAGCTTTTACTAGTTAACTAGCTAGCTCGGCCCTTTCATCACTAAAATTAGGCTAGGATTCAACCTAATTCACACCTAAAAATAGCTAGGGCATACCTATAATTAAATCCCCAATTTTTTTCCATGAGGTTGCCGAAGCGTTGAAGTGCTACCGTCCGCAGCTAGAGATAAAGCCAACAACGTCACCATGTGTGCCTCAGTGAGCTTAGCAAAAGTCCTATACCAATTTACTATTTCACCACCATCTTGATGTTCAATTAAGCTAAAAACCATCGCGTCAGGCCTAGTGTACCATCATCAACCATCACTTTAAATCTCTTGCTGCGATTGGTCGAAACTCAAAATTAAAGCTACCTTCACCTTGCCCATGTGATTCCAACCAAAAGCCCTCTTTTTCCAAACCATCTGGCACAAGACCATTAAACCTACAACTGCCTCAATGTCGACTTCATTTTCTAGCCCCATTCCTCAATCGTTTTTGATGTTTTTGGTACAATTGGGTTCCTAATGATAAGAAGAATGTATTTATGATTTTAGTTCCAAGTTTCTCGATTGTTCTTTGGCCATTCATCATTGGGGCAGGGCTAGGGTCGATTTTGAGAATTAAATAAAAACTTCATCCTCAATTATATATATACAAATATTTTTCTAGTTTTTTCAATTTGACCCACAACTTTGAACTACTTTCAATTTGACCTCCGAAGATTCCTTTAGTTTGGTCCTTGATTTTCAATTAACCACTCTAACTTTTATTTCTTATACATTGACCCCTAAAATTTCTATATTTAGCAATTAGGTCCAGATTTAATTATTTTTAAGTCTTTCAACTTTTAACTTGCTCATATGATCCTCTAATATTTTTAATTTAATGCAATTACATCCTAATTTTAATTAATATTTAGTTTTTTGACTTCAATATTTGTGCTCGAGCCTTAATTGATCTAATTAGCAATTTGATTATTATTTAGTTCTTTAACTTAGAAGTATTTCATTGAATTTGAGACTTAAATTCCTCTTGTTTTGATTTTATAATGAATTTCAAAAATCCAGAATGCTACATTCTCTATCCACCTCTTTGGATAGTATCATTTAATGCTTAGATAATATCTATTGTGAAGACACCATGGATTTTGTGTATGATCCATTGAATTAACCAAATTAACTAGACATAGGCTTTTAACTCCTTGTAATTTAATTGTGAATAATAAATTTATTATTCCAATCAATTAAACTCATTCAATTAATTACTCTAGAATTAATCCCCATTCATTCAAGAGTACCCATTCTTCATGGTAGATGTCTATTCACAAGCCTATAAACCCATTCAATGGGTGGAAATCAGTTTGTGTGAACCCTTTCACTTATGAGTACCATGCAAATATGGTCTTTCCATTTTTTGTCTTTCAATCGAGGCCTAGGGTTAAGATATTCTTCAGCATTCTAATAGCCTCAATAACTATGTATCTATCCTTAATGATTGATTCTTTTGTGACCTCAACTTTGGAAACTCCTTTCCCAATTGTCTTAATGCCTTACACAAAAGCTTCTTGAATCAAGCATCATAGAAAACATAGAAGATCAACTAATTTAATAAAATGAGCAAATAAATCTTTTATTGGTTCTCACAAACCTCCTTATATGCCCAAACACACACCTTGTGACCTACTAAATGATCGACGCATAAATCAAAGCACAAGCATAGCACAGGAGATTACCATGGAACTTCAAGTCAAAGGGTAAATTATATGTACTATCATAAGCTTAGAGAATCAATCTTTTTGACACACCACTTGGGCGTCCTTGAGGATTTCTATATGCCAAGCACTCAGTAAACTTGTTCTCTAATAAGCATCCACTAACATGTATTGATGTCTACTACATCGAATAACCATGAAATAGAGCATTATCTAATCTTTGGAATATACATCATTAATGCAAGTTTATCTAAATATATCATGCCCTTATCTCATAAATTATATGATTTGGAGTGATTCCAATATTACAACAATTGAAGCATATTTCATGTGGTAGCCAACAATTGACTAGTGTTGGAATAGTGCCATATAAGCTAATTAGATAAGCATGCATAACTACTCTATGTAACAATTTTGATTGTATGATATTCAATAAAATGGCCATTTTTATCTTATGCATTTATGATTTCTTCACATGCATTTCATTGAAATCCTTAAATCGTACTAAGCTATGGGACATGGTGATGCTTATGATGGTGATCATGAAAAAAATCTCTATGATCAAGATTTTAAGTATTCCAAGTCATAAAATCTTGTGGACATGGCATCTAAAATTCGAATAGACTTGCACTAATGATGCATATTTCAAAGAGTTGAGTATTACCCTTTCCATGGGCAATCTATGTTAAAAATAAATGCATATTAGTAGGTGCTTGTTAAAGAACAAATTCACTAAAGGCCTACTTAGAGAATCCACTAGATAGCTATAGTGGTAAGTTCTCTAGCTTACAACAGTGTATATAATTAGTCTTTTGACTTGAGGTTCCAAAATAACTGTGAATTTAAGTCCTGGTGCTTTGATTTTGCTATGACAATGTAGCAAGTCATTCGAGGCTTAGAATGGGCACAATTTACCAAAGTATGGAGGCTGGTGAGTTTTTCAATGAGATCTATTTTGCCCGTCTGTGAATAATGGGTTGATCTCCTATGTATTCTAAAATGATCGATTCCAAGAAATTCTTGCACAAGGTGATATGATAATTTGGAAAAGGAGTTTTTCAAAGTTCAGGTCATAACAAGGAATCAAACATCAAGAATAGATACATAGTTATCAAGGCTGTTATGGAGCTAGCAAATATCTTGCCCTAGGCCTTTTTCAGGAGACAAAAAATTAAAGGACTGTATTTGGATGGCAATCGTAAGGGGTAATGGTTTACCTTGAAATAATTCATTCATCTAATTCATTGGGCTCCATGGGCTTGTGGCTAGACATCGATTATAGACATTGGGTACTCTTTAATTAATGAAGATTAATTGATAGAGTTATGAAAGCAAGATAGGCACTAGGATCTAAAATAAAAATTTCAAGGCATAAATAACTAGTAACTACAAGCAAAACAAGGATATAATCATTCCTTGGATTCATATTTAGATAGAAAATTATCGTGATAAGAAAATCCGAGAAGAAACTAGTGAACACTTCATCGATTCTAGAATCTATATGCTCGCAGCATAGAAAAAGGATTGCAACGATCAACCTACCAAATCACCTCCAACAATTCTGGAAAAATTAATGGAGATAGCCAACATGTTGGAGAATTTTCAATCAAAAATTTAGATCAGTTAGCCATCTAGATTGTCTTAGAGAAAATCATAAAGTTGGACCTCGCGCAGGAGGCTCTCCTGAAATAGAGCAAGGCACACATCTTGCCTCTATTGAAATAGTCTACACACCAATAAGACTTCCTAATTCTCTAGTTCATAATTTGTATCTATTTTGACTTAATATTTGAAAATACTTAGATGTTCTAAGTGGAGGTTTTTTTCTTGCAAAGAACTCATCATTTTATCTTCTTATTTAGGTTCTCTATATCCTAATCATACATCTAATACATCAAAAGGATATAAAATGCATAGATAAGTAAATAGCCTAGTATGCTCCTAAGGTGGGATGACATGAGTCTAACCAAGTGGTGCACTTAGAGCTATAGGTGCATCACTTTGGTTGATTTTAAATGGGTTGAATTAAACTAAACTATTACATGAGTGTATTCCATACATTCATGTGTCTTCAAAGGGCCTCCATGCCTCAATTGGACTCCTTGCTCCATGCAACATTTACATGAAATAGAAATCCTCACACCTTGTAGTTCTACTCTCATAAATTTTACAGGACAGAATAAGAGGAATGCAAGCCCCATTTAATACAACCCATTTCAACAACTTTTAAACAAATAAAATCAATTTAAAAGGCTCATGATCATTCCCATTCATTCATCATATATTTAACAATTAAATGAATAATAAATAAATCTAGAGTTAACAATTAATTCCAACAATTAAATTCTCATCTCATAAATAAATAATTGAACCAAGCATAACACTTATTCTGTTAATTGGAGATCAACTTTAACCAATTTTCAAAAGCATTCAAATATGTCAAACATGATTTTTGAGGTATAGCACAACACTTGTGCAACTAATGTGTGTGGTGAAAAAACTTATTGAGCATTAAAGGAGTTGAGAAAACAACTCAAAGTTCACTAAACACCCTTAAAACTAGGCTGCTTGGCAGCCCTTGGAGTATGGCTGGGCAGCCTATGCACACAGTGTGCGCATGCTGCCTGGCCAGTGTCAAGGTTGTGCCAGCAGCCTTGGCTTTTAAGGTTTAAGGCATGCCAAGTATGTTCTCCACTCAAATTTCATGCACCAACAATTTTAGAACATATTTTCAACATCATAATACACATTTTAGATCAATTTCCAGATTCAAAACACCTTTTAAAACTGGAAATACAAGTGCTCAAACATGCTTTCAAAAATTAGAAAAAGTAATAATTAAATTCTTTAAATAATTTCCAACATAATTCTAATCATATTGGATCCAAAATAGACCAAAACTCTTTCAGTAATAATTCAACATGTTGTATCATCATATAACATCAAATAATGCCAAATCAACATTCAATGTTAATTACTCTGAATTAAAACATACTAACTACATGAATTAACACTTAAATTACATAATAGCATGCTTTTAATTCATCAATCAGAGAGCCACACACAAATCAACCAAATTCTTCAATTGATCAATTGATTCAAGAATATGGTGATCTAGATTAATCCATCACATGAATCAATCTAACAAATAAAATCTAAATTTAAGCATGATTTAGGCTTCAATACCACTTGAAAACAAGATAGGCACTAGGATCTAAAATCAAATTTCATGACATAAAATAAATAGTGCCTACAAGAAAAACAATGATCTAATCATTTCTTGGATTCAGATTTAGGTAAAGGATTACCTTGATAAGCAAATTCGAGAAGAAACTTGTGAACACTTCACTGGATCTAGAATCTGCTTGCTCGCAGCACAAGAAAAGGATTGTGATGATCTCCCTACCAAATCACCTCCAAAAAATTTGGAAAACTTAATGAAGATATCCAACACATTTTAAAATCTCCAATAAAAAATTAAGAACAATTTTCCATTTGGATCATCCTAGAAAAAATTGCAAATTTGGACCTCACGCGGGAAGCTCTCCAGAAATAGAGCAAGGCACATGTCTTGCCTCTATTAAAATTGCCCACACGCCAATAAAAATTCCTAATTCTCTAGTTCATAAGCTGAAATATAACTAGATAATTGACAATGGAAGAGGCCAAAAATTGATAGGAGAAGGAAGAAAGAAGCCTAGCATTCAACTCATGAAATGCTAGCTTGCAAAAAGGGTTATTTTGGAGGGAAATGAATAATCTAATCCTTTACACCTTTTGGCACATCTAAATCTCTCTCTGGCCAAATCTCTTTCTATATCTATTTATAGATGTGAATTTATGTGATGCCAAGGTGGCATCACACATTCCATTAAATGAGGGAAGGGGGCAACTAAAGGGTGCTTAAGTGGCAAAAGGAATCCAAATTTCATTCGAATTTCATTTGCATCTTAATTACATTTGGAATCTAATTTCAAATTAATTAAGATGCCATATCAAATCTCATTTGAGTCTTCCCTCCAAAATTCATTCCTCATAAATAATCCAAGTAAACTCTTTAATTTAATTAATTATGTTTTGACTTAACCCTTTAAGTCAAACAAGCATAATTCTTTAAGCTCAATTGTTAACTTAACTCTTTAAGTTAACTTGAATAATTGATGGTCATGTCGGCACCAAATAATTAACTCCTTAATTGTTGGTCTAATTTAACATTTTAATTTATTGATTAATTTAACACTTGAATGAATCAAGCTAAAATTGACCTTCAAACTTAGCATAAAAATTCAATCCATTAGGATAGAGAGATCCTTTTTCTAACTCTTTAGAAAATTCTCTCCATCAATTAGGAAACTAATTGAATTTTATGTGTGACCCAATAGGTTCTACCATTCATTGGACATAGGCTCCAATTCTTTGTGACTTTTGAATATCTTATATTTATTCTAGTTTAAAACTCTTTTTAAACTGATCAACTCAATTCAATTAATCTCATTAATTTAAGAGTGCCCAATCTCCATGGTTGATGTCCAACCTCAAGCCCATGGAGCCCAACTAATTGATCAAAATGAATATTCTGGAGAACCAGCATTGCTCTATGTGTGCCATGCAAATATGGTCCTTTTGTCTCCTATCTCTTGAAAGATGCCTAGGGCAAGATATTTGTCAGCTCCCTAATAGCCTTGATACTATGTCTTTATTCTTAATGTTCGATCCCTATTGTGTGACCTCACCTTTAGAAAACTTCTTTTCCAAATTGTTACACTATTTTGCGCAAGGATTTCTTGAAATTGATCATCATATAACACATAGGAGATGTATACGCCCGTCACAACAGCGAGGAGTCAGATTTTATTTTGGATCTCACAAACCTCTATGTCAATTAGCTCATACCCAATCTCAATCCGAAAGTTACTAGGTAGTTAAGGATGACTCAAAGCATGAGGATCGGATAGAAGATTACTATAGATCCTCTAGTCAAATGACTAATAATATGCACTAGCATAAGTAGGAGAACTAGCTACTACCAACTTGTCACTTCGGCTATCTAGTGGATTCTCTGGTGGGTCTTCAATGTCTTGTTCTCTAACAAGTATCCACTAACATGCACTCATATTTCATATAGTAGCTCATGGAACGAGGCAATCTCTAACCCTTAGATTTATGCATCGTTAGTGCAAGTCTATTCGAATCTTAGATGCCCCATCTCATAAGATTCTATGACTTGAAAGATTTAAAATCATGATCGTCTGAGATTTATTTCATGGTCACCAAACTAAGTCCCGCAGTCATAGGTGATCTAAGGGCTTCATCCAAACGCTAGTGAAATGAAACAAAGCATAAGATGAAGATGGCCATATAAAAAATATCATTTAATTAAGATTATACCACGAGTAAAATAATTTACAAGGTTAATCTCATTGGCATGCAAGGTACTATTCCAACAAGTTATTAGTTTAAAATAATTTAAACTAATGCAACTTTTTTTAATATTCATAATATCACAAAGAGTTGTGAGCCCATGTCTAATGAATTGGTGAACCTAGTAGGTCACTCACAAAAGGTTAAGAAAACTCTTATTTTATAGGAGGAATATTTTAAGGAGTTAGAAAATTACTATGGGCGGTTTTTGCTTTTATAATGAGCGGGCAAGTTAGTTAATTATCAATTGTTGCTTTAGCTAAATTAATTTAAGTGTTAAATTAGTTAAAATAATTTAAAGAGTTAAATTAAGCCAATTAAATCAAGAAGTCAATCTAATTGGTGCCATGTGACAGTTTAATTAGTCAAAGTCAACTCAAGGAGTTAAATTGATTTAATTAATTTAAGGAGTTCAGTTAAATTAATTAATTAAAAAGTTAATTCAATTAGCTAGGTAATTTTAGTCTTGGATAGAAAATCAAATGGAAGAGTTCATTTGAATTTATTGATTTGCCATTTTCTAATTTATGAAATCAAAATCCAACTCAAGCTAGAATCAAATCTAGCAAGTTGGCATAAGAGGCCAAAGTGTGAATGAAGCTTCCAATAGCTTCCATTCACACTATAAATACCCCTTGATGGCTAGCAATGCAAGAGTTAATTCCGTGCTTTCATTTTTCCTCCAACAGGTAGCACAACTCATGTGTTAAGTAACAACATCCCTAGAATCTCTCTCTCCGCTCTCATCACCAAAACCCCCGTTTCTCTCCTAACATCTTCTTTCTCCATTTTAATCTAGTTTAGAGTGTGAGGAATTAAGTGTTCTTCCTAGATATGTTGATACCATTAAAGGCTTCACACTTGGGGAGCTAAAATTTAGAGTTTGGTTCTTCACTGGTGCTTGTTTTTTCTAGGAACATTTGGACAACTTTGGATCTGATTTTTTCTCCTATTTTTTGTTTACCATTTAGAGGTTATTTTGGAGGTCCTTTATTGAGCAAACTTTTTTGCATTAATAAGCCTTTTGGTGTGGGGAAGTTGATCTTTGAAGTGAAGAGTATAGATCTTGCTTTGGAAGAGTCCAAGAGGAAGATCCACTTTGTCACCTTGATTTTATTCAATGGTAACTTTCTGGATTTCAAATCTGAGTTTATGACATGTTAATTAACCCTTCGATTGGAGATTGTAAATTAAGTTTGCCTTTAATTTGGTTTTAATTATGGATTCTTGCATATCTCCACTCTTTAAGTGAAATCAGAGCAATCTTCATATCTAAAAGAGGATTTATTGAATTGATTCATTGATCAATTGATTCTAAATCTCTAAATCCTTGATTCAATTGATGAATTTGAGAGTTTGGAGATGTTGCTTGTGGCTCTTAATATGTTGAATTGAAATGTGTCAATATGTGTTTAATTGTTATTCATATGATTGGCTTGAGTTTTGATTCAAATCTTATGATTTTAAATGTTGATTTAGCATTGAATAATGTTATATGCTGATATAGCATATTGATTATAGCTTTAAAGTATTTTGGCCATTTTTGGATCCAATTAGGTTGGAGTTTATTAGAGTTTCTTGGAAAATAGTGATTCTTTCTTAGACTTGATTTCTAAAGCACTCGAACACTTTATTTTCTAGTTTTTAAAGGTCTTTATAATCTGAAAATTCATCAAAATGTGTGTGAAATTGAGTCATGGAGCTGTCCATGGTGGTTGGAATACAAAACTGCACAAAATGTGCACAAGAAACACACTAGTCCACAAATCGGTAGGGCTACCAACCTTGGCATCTGTTTCTGCACAGCAAGCACCCTCCACATGACTGAGTGCACACCAGGGGCAACAACCTACTGGTAAGTGGCTTCAGGTGCTCCTTAGCCATTTAGGTGTAATTTTGGTCTTCCTAATATGTTCATTTAGTACTATTTTGATACAAAAAAATTGAGTAAGTATTCAAGTTAATGTTGGACATTTTTTTACTTGCTTTTAAAGTCAAAATTAAGTTCATCTTCAAGGGTGTGCAAAAATGTGATGGATAAGAGTTATGCTTATTTTGTCCCTAATTAATTGTTTATTTGTTAAGCATTGAATTATTAGATTGAATGTCAATTCTAGTAATTGTTCATTTAATTGTATAATGGATAGTGGATGGATGGGGATGAATATAAGCCTCTAAATCGATTTTATTAAAGTTCTATACTGATTGAAGGTTGTATAAAGTGGGGCTTATATGCCTCTGGAGTTCCTATCTTATCATGCCCCAAAATCAAATCATACAGTCTAGTCTCGAGGTGTGAAATTCAATCCCAAATACATGAGTCACCGATCAAAATATTGATCATAAATAAAGCTTCAAACATTTCTAGTAGCCAAATGAATCTCAAACATAGATAAACTAGAAATATCTAATCATTTATCTTCACCTAAAAATGCATGAAAGTGACTAATAAGCAAATGCCACAATGAACTAAAACTACTACAAAAGTCCCAAAATAACACTTCAGTCCCAATTCTTGTCAAAAGCTGGATCCACATCCTTGCTAAGGTTAAGGATCTAGGTATGTCATAAGGAAGTTAAAGAAGAAAACGAGTGTGAGTAAAAGACTCAATGAGTACCAAGTGTGTGAAATGTGAGTTCATGAATTAAAATCATTTGTACAGTGAAAATGTTCAAGAATTCATATAGTGAAAATATTTGAGAAAAACATAAGTGGAATTCATAAAACAGTTTAGCAGTAACAGTCAAGAAGCTTATAAATAGTCAAGCAAAAACAAATCAAGAATTTTATAAACAATCAAGCAATAACCAGTTAAGAGTTTAATAAACAGTTTTCCTATACTGCCAACTTAAATATGATGATCAAACAGAGTCAATTAGTATTACTAAAGTGTGATAGCTTGGCATAGTGCAAATGCCCAATGGGAAATTCCTAGCGCATTGCTAATACCTAGGGAAAATCGCTAGCACATTGCTCGTACCCAGGGGGAAATCCCTAGCGTACAGCTCGCATAATACAGATACCCAAAGGAAAATCCTTAATGCATCTCTAACACCCATGGGGAATCTCTAACATATCGCTTATACCCAGAGGAATTGCCTAGCGTAAGGTTGGCACCCATGGGGTAATCCCTAGTGTACCGCTAACACCTAAGGGGAAATCCCTAGCTTGTCTAGTATAGCCAAGCATCCTACCAAGATAGGACTAAATAGTTCTTCATACAGATATCGAGTCAATAAATAGTTTGTCATCGAGTTTAATTTGCTAGTCTAAAAGCATAAAAAGAAATAAAAAAAGCATAGATTTTTTTCTGTCTAGAAATAAAATAAGAAAAAAATAATTCATTTTTTACGTAGTGGGATTCATATATAGTACAGTGTTAGTTGAAAAAAAATTATGAACAATTATATAATAGCATATATCCTTCTGGGTTTTGAAACATAACAATATATATTTATAGGTTTAGGTACTCACCTTTAGGATCAATCCTAAAAGTCAATCACCTATCTTAGAATCAATTGATTCAAATATTGAGTCACCTGATTCATTTAATAAACAAAGCAATCACCAATTTAATTAACTAATAAGACAAAATTTACTTGGGACTAGCCTAGTACATATATACTCACAAAACTTATCAAAAATTTATACTTTCATACGTACTTTTTTGATTCACTCATAACACTCTTTCTACATATTTGATTGACTCAATTCTTATGGCATTACAAAGCTAAGAAAGAGTAATAAAACTATTACATTGATGATGCAATCTAAATTGGCTAATATGAGAGAGGAAAATTGAGTTCAAGAGACAGCAGTGGTACGAAAATAGATTTCCAATTTTTAGGAAATGTTTTTATACGGCACTTGATTGTATCTAAGCTATAAATTTTACTACAAGCCTCGAATGATGGTGATTCAAAATTCTATAAAAACCTAGAATATATATCTACAATTCCTATGTTGACCTTATTGCCCAATTAAATCGGAATTGAGTAGTAAATGTTGTCACAATATTCTGTTCCTGGAAATCAAAGTCCTGTATTTCCTACATTGCCACACCGTAGTTTTTTAGCCATAACTTTCTCTCTATGCATCTGATTAAAGTGATTTAAATCTTTGTAAAAACCTAAAATATAAATATTCAGTTCTTATGCTGACTGTATTTCTAGATTCAATAAAAATCAAGCAGTAGAAGGTATCAAAATATTCTGTTCTAAGAAAATCAAAGTCCTGTATTTCTAGACTTGACACATCTTAGTATTTTGATCATACATTTCTCTATATAAATTGGATTTAGGTGATTTATGCAGATGTAGAAACCTAAGAGATGGATATACAATTTATATGTTGACCATATTTCCCAATTAAATCGTAATAGAGTATTAAAAGTTGTCATAATATTCTGTTCTAGGAAAATCAAAGTCCTGTATTTTTTACTTTGCCGCACTATAGTGTTTTAGTCATAACGTACTCTCCATACATCAGATTAAAGTGATTCTAAAGGATGTAAAAACATAAGAGACATATATTCAGTTCTTATTTTTACCATATTTTCAAATTAAATCTAAATCAAGTAGCAAAGGTGTCACAATATTCTATTCTTGGAAAATTGGAGTCCTATATTTTCTGTCTTGCCATACCTTTGTATTTTAGTCATAACTTTCCCCCTATATATCATATTGAAGTGGTTAAGGCAGAAATAGAAATATAAGAAACATATTTAAAATTATTATTCTGATTATGTTACCTAATTCGGTCAAGAAGAAGTAGTAAAGGCATCACCAATATCCATTTTTTGGAAAAATCAAAGTCCTATATCTTCTGACTGTATACATCTTAGTATTTTGGTCATAACTTACTGCATTTAAATCGGATACATGTGATTTTGAGGAATCAAAAACCTATTACATAGATATAAAATTTTTATGTTGATCATTTTGCTTAATTCTATCGAGAAGAAGAAGTAAATCTATCACAAATATCTATTTTTGAGAAAATCAAAATCTAACAGCATCATTGAATTTTGCAATTATCAAATATAAAGTCTACAAACTCATGAATTACCTCGTGTAATTTCTAATGCACTTTCTGAAAATGTCATCTCCTTTTCCTTTCCCCTCTGCCACTACTGCTATCCCTTTTTCTCCCTCCCCATTTTCCTCTTTTGTTTACTATTAAATGTAATTAGGGTTTTATTTTTAGGGACTATATTTGTGTGAAAGAAGTGATTTAGTTCAAGTGGGACTCTAATCAATTTCCTTCTAGGACTAGGATAATTCCATTATAATTCTTGTATCTCTATTCTCAATTCCCAAAAATTCAATAATTTAACTCTTTGTATTAAAATAATATTAATTCAAGTAGAATTATAATCTATCAAACTACAAAATATTAATTATCACTATTTTATCAAGAGGTAATTTGATATTATCTATATATTATACATATAAATACATTTTTCTGAAAATATAGTTCATGCCTTACTATAATTTTAATTGCAATAATGAATAAAATAAAATAAGATATAGTAATCAATTAAATACGAAATCAAATTCTGGGGTTTTACATATTCTTGTAATTTTTATGAGAGTAAAACTCTAGGGGTGAGGTTTTCTTTACTCTTGTAAATTGTTGCAAAGAGGCAAAAGAGGCCAAGATAATCAAGGAGGATTGAAGACCCATGAATGTTTGGGATATACCCATGTAATATATAGGATCTATTTATTTAGTCAACCCACCTAAAATCTACTAAGTAGTGCACCTATGGCTCTAAGTCAACTACTTAGTTAAGGCTCAAGGTCATCCCATCCTAGGAGCATGCTAGGTACATTTACTTATTTATGCTTTATTTATCCAATTAATGTATAAGATGCATGTTTAAGATATAAAGAACCTAAATAAGCAAGATAAAATAGGAAGAAAATCCCTCAAATTTAGTAGAGTCTAAGTTTATTAAAATATTAAGTCAAATTGAATAATATTAAAATGGCTTAATTTAATAATTCCAAGCCTTTTACCAATAGGCAAGTGCCATGAGATACTACCTTAATTTTGGGTTAGCTCAAGAGTCGTGGGACACATTATTGAAGGAAAGCTATGACTGCTATCTTAGAGTAAGTTGCATTTTAATTTAAACTTCACCATAACATTATCTCACGTGTCGTGGAATGATCATAGTTGAGCTTATAATTAAAGATTGATTGAAAGGCCCGACTTAACACATAGAAATATAGATGTCACGTGAGTCATGAATCTATATGAGAGGTGAGGCAAAACACATCAAGGATTGTATAGAGAAGTAATTGGCAATAGTTGCCTACCTTAGGATCATGAGTGGACGTTTCACGAGTTGTAGGTCCATAGATGATGCCTTTAGACCTTAATTCTCGCTAGGAAATGTGATTTCCCAAATTCCTAAAACAGTAAGGAATTTGATAAAATATTGTAAGAAAATCATGCTTGAAAGTCCATTAACATATTTTCAATATCAAATTTAGTCAATGCTTATACTCTCTTTTTCACCTTTGTAGGTTTTGAGAAATCTTCAAACATGGCTAAAAATCCACTAAGTATTATATTGGAAACTAATTAGCTAATCAGGCCTAACTACTGTGATTGGCTTTGTAACCTCAAAATTGTTCTTAACTCCAAAATATAGACCTATGTCTTATCTCGAAGCCCAGCAGGTACCACAGGTGAGGATACTGATCAAGAGGCTAGTGAAACTTTCACGAATTGGGTAGAGGATGACCTCCAAACCATTACCTTATGATGGCCTCTATGTCTATTAAGCTCAAAAATTTTCATAAGCACATGAAAAATGCCGAAGTTGTATGGTGTAAAACTAAGCATAACAAATACATGCTATCTAAGAAGCTCTTTAGGGCTAAGATGATTGAGGGGTCTAGTGTCCATGATCATGGTCTCAAGATGATTGGGTTTATTGAGAAACTAATTACTTTGAAAGTAGTTATGGACAATGACCTCTATGTAGATTTGATCCTCCAATCCCTGCCAAGTTTGTTTGACCAATTTGTGATGAACTTTAACATGCAAAAGAAAAAATTTACGATCAATGAATTGGTAAACATATTGGTAACCGCAAAGGTGACAAGGAAAAAGAACAAGCCTTTAATGCTTACTTTATCCTCCAAGGCTAAAGGCCTTATAGGAAAAAAGAAATAAGGTAAAAAGAAGAAGAGTTCTTCTTCCAAAGGAAAAAAAGTATTAGAATTGTCTAGTGGGGATAAGAAGAAAAAGAAGGACAAGAAGGATGCCACTTGTTTCTTTGTGGCAAAGCAGGCCATTAGATGTAAGATTGTAGAGAGTACCCTTAGGAAGGGTATGTAATTTATTGAAGTGTACTTAACTACCAAGTCTTCCTCATAGGTATTTGATACCATATGTGGTTCTTACCTTTGTAATTCATTGTAGAGGATGAAAAGAAAAGGAGTCTAAGTGATGAGGATTTGATCCTACGCCTCGACAATGGTGCAAAGGTTACAGCCAAGGTTGAAGGCATTATAAAGTTGGACTTAGGGAATTCCTTTATTGTATTAGATCTTTGTTACTATGTACTGAATCTTGTAAAGAATTTTATTTCAGTTTCTATTTTAAACAATGAAAGATTTTATTTTCGATCTCAAACAGAAAATTGAAAGCAATGAAGAATGGTTCTTTGATTAGAAATGGTACATGGATTATACATTTTAGATTTCCAACCATCACTTATGCACATTCAACAAAGTAACAAAAGAAAGTTAGATAACCAAATAAATGCATACCTTTGACATGCAAGAATTAGACATATTTTTAAAAATAGGATGAACAATTTAGTAGTTCTCAAATCACCAAATGTTAATGGATTAAAGGATCTACCTACTTGTGAATCTTGTTTGAAAGGAAAAATGACCAAGGCTTCTTTTGTTGGATAAATGGAGTGATCCACAATTCCATTAGATTCGATCCATAAGAATGTGTGTGAGCCACTAAGAGTTCGTGCAATAGGAAGGTATTTGTCCTTTATTACCTTCACTAATGATTTTACATGGTTAGAACATGTGTGTCTTATGAAGTTCAAGTTCAAAGCTTTTGAAAAGTTCCAAGAGTATAGGAATGAAATAGAAAATCAATTTATACTTAGTATTAAAACTCTTCGATTGGATTGAAGAGGAGAATACGTAAATACTAAATTCTTGGGTTATCTAAGAGAGAATGAGATTATCTTATAATGGACTCCACCCAACACACCCTAACACAATGAAGTAGCAAAATGAAGCAATTGTACTATATTAGACATGGTACGCTCCATGATAAGCTTCACGGATGTCCTTATATCCTTTTGGGGATACGTCTTTTAGACAGCGATAAGGCTACTAAATATAATACCCTCAAAGTCGATGCTAAAGACACCATATGAGATATGGTTTGGGAAAGACTCTCTTAATCTTACTTAAGAGTATGGGGATCTCCTGCCTACATGAAGAGACTAATGGGAGATAAACTAAATACAAGATCCTCTTCGTGTAATTTTGTGGGATACCTAAATAAGTCTTTCAATAATTATTTCTATGATCTCTTGAAATAAAATGTGCTTTTTTCTAGGAATGTCACCTTTTTAGTAAATGAATTTTTATTAGATAGAAATAGCGTTGTTGTTAAACTTGATAATGTTCAAGACGATGATAATATCCCACAAGTGATAGAAACAAAAGAGCAAAATGAACTTTACTTACAATTTCCTAGGAGGTCAAACTAAATCAAGAAGTAACTCGAAAGGTCAGATTCCTTAATGAGATAGGGCAAATGGATAGTGATCCAAGGACCTATGAGGAAGAGTTAATTCCATGCTTCCATTTTCCCTCCAAAAGGTAGCACAACTTATATATTGAGTAACCACCTCCTTAGAATCTCTTCCTTCTTTCTCATCACCAAACTGCCCCTTTCTCTCTCATGTTATCTTCTTCCTCTATTTTATTCTAGCTTAGCATGTGAGGAATTGAGAGTTCTTCCTAGGTGTTTAGATCACCATTAGAGGTTTCACACTTGGGGAGCTAAATTTTAGAGTTTGGTTCTTCATTAGTAGCCATTTTTTGGAGAATCTTTTGGACAAATTTGGAGCTGATTTTTCCTATTGTTTATTAGCCATTTAGAGGCTGTTTTAGAGGTCTTTTGGTGAGCAAAATTTGCTGCATTAAGGAGCCTTTAGTGTGGTGAAGTTGATCCTTGAAGTGGAGAGTATAGATCTTACTTTTGAAGAGTCCAAGAGAAAGATCCACTTTGTTGCCTTGATTCTATTCAAAGGTAACTTTCTTGCCTTTAATTTGGTTTTAATTATGGATCTTTGCCTATCTCCTCTCTTCAAGTGGTATAGAGCTATCTTCATGTCTAATTAGGATTTATTGAATTGATTCATGTGATCAATTGATTCTAAATCTTCAAATCCTTGATTCAATTGATGAATTTGGCAGTTTGGAGATGTTGCTTGTAGCTCTTGATGTGTTGAATTAAAATATGTTAATATGTATTTAATTGTTAGTTCATATCATTGGCTTGCATTTTGATTCTAATCTTAATGATGTTAAATGTTGATTTAGCATTGGATGATATTATATATTGATAGAGCATATTGATTATAGCTTTAAAGTGTTTTGTCTATTTTTGGATCTAATTAGGTTGGAATTTATTAGCGTTTTTTGGAGAATAGTAATTCTACCTTAGATTTGATTTTTGAAGCACTCGAACACTTCAATTTCCAGTTCTTAAAGATGTTTACAATCTAAAAATTTATAAAAATGAGTGTGAATTTGAGTCATAGAGGTGTTCATAGTGGTTGGAATACAAAACATCACAAAATGTGAACAAGAAACACACTAGTGCACAACCCAGCGGGACTATCAGCCCCTTGGTAGTACCTACCACATAGTAGGTGCACTTTGTACAATTGAGTGCACACCAAGGGCAGCGGTCAACCAGTGAGTGCCTTGTGGGGCTCTTTGGCTATTTGGGTGCAATTTTGATCTTTCTAATATGCTCATTTCATACTATTTTGATGCATAATAATTGTATCAATATTTAAGTAATGTTGGACATTTTTGCTTGCTTTTAAAGTCAAAATTAAGTTAATCTTCAAGGTTGTGAAAAAATGTGATGGATAAGATTTTTGCTTATTTTTGCCCCTAATTAATTGTTTATGTGATAAGCATTTAATTATTGGATTGAATGTCAATTCTAGCTATTGTTTATTTAATTGCCGAATTGCTGATGGATGAATTGGGAAGAACTGATGCGCAACCCCAAGGATATATTGGTCCCGAAACCCCAAATACATAAATTGTTATTGAACAAAACCTAGAATAAAAACCCTCCCTATTGAACCCCTAAGATACCTGATCTTAAAAACGCAAATAATTGGGGATAAAAATCTGAAAATTAAATAAATATTATAAGGAATTAGTACTTTAAAAGAACTCCTTCAATTTCTTGATGCAACAAGCAAAGTTGTGGTTTTTCTTGAGAGAAAAAAATGCAGAAAATAATTCAATATTTATCAAAATCTACCATACACAGTTTTTAAGGGAGTATTTATACTTTCCTTGCAAGCCATAATTAAAATAAGATATAAACTAAGTCTACGAATAATAATCCAAGCCCAAATCCAATTAGAAATAAGAGTTTGACTTGGTCACAACTTTTTCTTTTCTTCATGAGTCCCACACGTTTGGGAATTATTTTAGCTTTCTTAGGCCTTTTCAAGCTTTATACAACACTAAGCACAAGGTAATGAGCTGTCCAACTTTTTTTTTTTTTTTGGCTTCTTGACATGCTTTTATCTTCATTAGCCTATTCTTGACTCATCTCTTCAACAAGAAACTTAGCCAAATTTGCAAAGCCATCTTTCCGCCTTTTTGCATTTGCCCTTCTGATAGGTCCCATTGGTAGGTTGCAATATCCATTTTGCCCTCCAATGCTGAAATAATGATTTCGCCCTCCAGTACCTCCAATTCTCATTTAGTCTTTTCTTCCTCTAAAATATTTGTCCTCAAATCTAAATCCATATCAAAAAAAGAAAGATCAAAAATATTAATAGTAGCAGAAACTTTATACTCACCTAGAATATTAATCTTGTAAGCATTATCATTAATCTTTTCTGGCACTTGGAACGGACCATCTCCTCTAGCATTAAGCTTGGATTTCTTTGATTAGAAAACCTTTCCTTTCTCAAATAAACCCAAATCCAGTCACCAAGTTCAAATATCACCTGTTTCCACCCTTTAGTCGCCATTTGGGCAGTCAATTTGTTTCTCTTTTCAATCATCTCACGTGTCTTCTTATGTATAGTTTTAACATTTTCAGCCTTGCTTTCACAATCTAAATTAGCAATATCACTTAAAGGTAAGGGACTTAAATCCAAAATGGTCAAAGGATTAAAACAATATACAATTTTAAAAGGTGAAAGACCTGTAGAAGAATGTATTGATCTATTATAAGCGAATTCAATAAAAGGCAAACAATCATCCCAAGTTTTTAAATTCTTTCCTACAACATCATGCAACAAAGTACCCAAAGTTCTATTTATCACTCCACTTTGTCCATCAGTTTATGGATGACAAACAATAGAATACAAAAGCTTAATACCTAACTTACCCCACAAAACCTTCCAAAAGTGGCTCAAGAATTTAACATCCCTATTAGAAAAAATAGATCTAAGGACACCATGCAATCTGATAATTGCTCTAGAGAACAAATCAACAATGTTAGTGGCATCATCACTTATATGACAAGCAATAAAGTGTGCCATCTTGCTTAATCTATCTCTACCATTCCTAGTTCTAGGAAAATCGAGCACAAAATCCATAGAAATATCAACCCAAATTGTAGTAGGAATAGGTAAGGGTTTACACAATTTATGAGGCATAGACTTAGACTTAGATTTAGCCTGTTTACATGCAATACATTTAGAACACACTTTCTCAACATCTTTTCTCATACCAGGCCAATAGAAATGCTCACTCAAAACATCTAAAGTCTTATGCACACTAAAATGACCTATCAATCTCCCACTATGTGATTCCCTAACTGGCAATTCATGCATAGAATAAATAGAGACACAAATTCTATTGCCACGAAATAGAAAACCTTCATCTCTATAGAATTTATTAAATACACCATGCTCACATGTAATATAAAAATCAGCAAAGTCAACATCAGTTGCATACATATCTTTAAATTGCTCAAATCCTAACAACTTAGATGTAAGTGTAGTGATTAAAGCATGTCCCCTCAACAATGCATCAGCAACAATGTTTTTCTTTCCCCGCTTATAGCAAATCACATATGGAAAAGCTTCAATAAATTCTACCCATTTAGCATGCATATTGTTCAATTTCCCTTAGCCCTTCAAATGCTTCAAAGATTCATGATCAATATTTATAACATATTCTTTTGGAAGTAAATAATGTTGCAAACATCCAATGCACGAACTAAGGCATATAATTGCTTATCATAAGTAGAATATCTAAGTTGAGCATAACTCAACTTCTTACTAAAGTATACAGAAGGACATTTTTCTTGCATTAAAACAATACCAATCCTAATCCCATATGCATCCCACTCAATCTCAAAAGTTTTATTAAAATTAAGTAAAACAAGAATAGGAGCAGAACACAATTTATCTTTCAATGTATTGAATGCATGTTCTTGTTCCTTTCTCTATCTAAACACAACTTCTTTCTTAATAATCTCAATCAATGGCACAACTATAGTATAAAAATCATGCACAAACCTTCTATAAAAGCTAGCTAATCCTTGAAAACTCCTAACTTCTGTAATTTTCTTAGGAGTTAGCCATTCTTAAATAGCCTTCAACTTTTCGTCATCCACCTCAATGCCATGTATACTCACAACAAACTCAAGAAATATGAGTTTATCAATGCAAAAAGCACATTTCTTAAGGTTGCATACAACTTTTCCTTCCTAAGAACAATCAAAATAGTCCTAACATACATTATAAGACCATTTAAGCATTTGTTGTATATCAAGATATCATCAAAATAAGCAACAACAAATTTACCTAGAAAATCACGCAATATGTGGTTCATTAATCTCATGAAAGTACTAAGTGCATTAGTCAAACCAAATGACATAACCAAGCATTCATATAAGCTATTTGTTTTAAACACAGTTTTCCACTCATCCCCAAGTTTCATCCTAATTTGATGAAAACTGCTTTTCAAATCAATCCTAGTGAAAATGCATACACCATGTAATTTCTCAAGTATATCATCTAACCTAGGGATATGATAGTGATACTTGACTATAATTTTGTCAACTGCTCTACTATCCACACACATCTGCCAAGTTTCATCCTTATTTGGAACCAAGAGCATAGGTACAACACATGGACTCATGCTCTCTCTCACATGTCCTTTTGCTAGCAACTCCTCTACTTGCCTTTGACGCTCATTTGTCTCCTCAAGATTACATCTGTAAGCTAGTCGATTAGAAGTTTGAGATTCAGGTACAAAGTCAATTTGATACTCAATTTCTCTTAATGGTGGCATACCCGTAGGTATCTCATTAGGGAATAAATTATCAAACTCTTGCAATAAAGACACAAACACACTAGAAAATTTGAGGTTAAGGTCAGTTTCAGATAATAAAACCTTGCTATACCTAATCACTATCAAATCTCCCTTACCTAAAAAAACATTCTTTGAATCTCTCTCTTTCGCATAGGAGCATGGCGTTTTCTCAACTTTTCCACTCTTCATTAACTCTTTCTTTTCACTCTCTTCACTTTTCTTATTATTTTATCTCTTTTCGCTCACCAATTTTTTCTTTCCTACAAATCCTTCTTTCTTGTTTGCACTTGTGCAGTGACTCACCATTAGGCCTCTATCTTTATTTTTTTCTCTCATTACTTTTTTTAACCTCAATACCCAAACTCACACAAGAAGATTGTTGAAGTTTAATCTAGTCAAGGTAAACTTCCTTGGGTGATAGAGAAGCAAGAGTGACTTTTTGTCCATTATACTCTACTAAAGTGGTACTAGCAACATTAGCACAATGACCCCTATCAATTATTAAGATACACACCTTACCACCTATCAAGCATATGGTGTAAAATATATTCTCTTTGTTCGAAGCTCACCTCCTTAACATTCATGTTCAATGCATGCCTAGCAACAAGAGATTCACCATGAACATCAGATTCAACATTATCTTCATTACTAGCAATGTCCTTTAAATGTGGCATAGCATTATCACTACCATCAGATTTATTATCAACATCAAACTTAGATACAATTTCACTACCCATAAGAATCATAGCTCTTTTGGCTGGACATTCGAATGCATAATAACCCAAACCTTGACATTTGAATCACTTAATATCCTTATGTCTGGAAGTACTAGTGGAAGAAAAAGAATTAAAAGTACCATTTTGTAGAATGGACCTTTTATCTTTGTTCCTTGATGCATCCTACCCTTTGCCTTTAGAAACTAAGCTCCTATCTCTCTTTTTTCATCATAATTTTGCCATTTTGAACCTTATTTTGAGTTGGAATTCTAAAATGCATGGGCTACGCCTCTTTACTTTTGTTGTTTGTCCACCATCATAGCTATACTCACCAAATTCTCTATCTCCACATAATGTTGTAGGTCCACAACATCATAAATTTCTCTATTCAAACCACTAACAAATCTAGTGATTGTCACTTTTGTATCCTCCTCTTTGTTGGCCTTAATCATCAACATCTCCATCTCCTTATGGTAATCCTCAACTAACTTAGACCCTTGAATGAGACTTCAAAGTTTTTGGTATATCTCTCTGTAATAGTAAGATGGAACAAATCTTTTCTTGATAATGACCTTTATATCTACCCAAGTCTCAATAGGTTTCTCACCATTTCTCCTCCTAGACTATACTAATTGATCCCACCAAACTAATGCATAGTTAGTGAATTTATTGCTGCAAGTCTCATTTTCTTATCTTCAGAATAGTTATGGCAATCAAAGATCAACTCCACCTTTCTCTCCCACTCCAAGCATGCTTTTGCATCATTTTGCCCTTTAAATGATAGAATTTTGATCTTGATGGCATTTAAATTACCGTCCCTCCCACCTTCAAATCTAGCTTCAACCCTTTTATTCTTAGTCGAACTACTACCATCAAACTCATCCTCAAACATCTCTTGATTAAACTATTATGGAGGCCTTTTTCGTTTACCATTCCCAGAAATATTCTATGTCACTTTCTTTCTCCACTTATCTATCTCATCAATCTTGATATTCAACTTCTAAAATTAACTAGTAAATGCCTTATACATCACCTTTATGTTTGGTGTCATATTAGTTTCCTCATCAGAGGATTCTTTACCTTTCCTCCTTGGAATAATAGTACTCATTTTAAAGACCTACTAAAAGTGTTAGCAAAAGTAGCCTCACAAAAAAAAAACTCCCACATGTGATTCACTCATGTAGATGTGAACCCTCATGTTTTCACTCAATTCTAGCTTTTGCCTTCTTTATGTGCTCACCTATTATGTGTTTTACCTTTATTTACCATAGTGAATGTTGTATTTCAGAAATCAAACTAATTCAATTCAAAGAAAATTCACAAGTACTATTTATATGAGAGTAGCAACGAAAAACCTAACAAAAAATGAAAAGCATAGAGTTTAGAAGCAAAATAAATGTGACCAACAAGGAAAATGATGTGATGACACACAAGAAAGAATGTGTATCATTTGGTTTTTTATGCAAGCTAAGTAACAAGAACACAATATGTTACTTATCTAATATAAACAAATGCAAATTAGGCTAAAACAAAGAAAGAAAATGCAAAGAGTGAATAAAAAATGACAAAACAGAAGATACACAAAGAATTTGGTCAATCCAAATGAAAGGTCAATTATGACTTAATTCTAACCTAATTGATTTACAATCAACTCCAAACAACAACTAAAAATAGCCAATTTAACTTATGCAATGGCAATTTGGAATTTGAAAGCTTAGGTCAAAAACTCCCAAATTAAATCACACAAGAGCCTAAACTTTAATTTCTCAAAATTAGCGCAATTTTCTATATTTAATTGGCATTCTCTAAGACAAGAATATGAAAAATATTGCAAAAGAATCACATAACCACAATCAATTCACAATTTGATTTCTATTTTTTTCTTCCATTTTTTTCAATTTTTTTAACAAAAATAAGATAAATAGGAATTTATCTCAAGGTGGCTCTAGATACCAAATGATGCAAAACCCGAAGGATATATTGATTCCAAAACCTCAAACACACAAATTGATATTGAATGAACCTTAAAATAAAAACCCTCCTTATTGAACCCCTAAGATAGCTGATCTTAGAAATGCAAATAATTGGGAATACGAATCAAAAAATTGAATAAATATTAGAAGAAAATAGTACCTTGAAAGAACCTATTTAGTTTCTTGATGCAACAAGCAAAGTTGTGGTTTTTCTTGAGAGAAACAAATGTAAAAAATAATTTAATATTCATCAAATTCTACCATTCACATTTTTAAGAGAGTATTTATACTCTCCTTGCAAGTCCTAATTAAAATAAGATATAAACTAAGTCTACAAATAATAATGCAAACCCAAATCCAATTAGGAATAAGAGTTTAACTTGATCACAACTTGTAATTATTATGAGAGTAGAATTCTAGGGGTGTAATTTTCTTTACTTTGTAAATTGTTACAAGGAGGCAATGGAGGCCAAGATGATCAAAAAGGCTTGAAGACCTATGGATGTATAAGATAAATTTATGAAATAGATAGGATCTATTTATTTAATCAACCCACCTAAAATCAACTAAGTAGTACACCTATGGCTCTAAGTCAACTACTTGGTTAAGACTTAAGGTCATCCCTTGGAGCATGCTAGGAGCGTTTACTTTTTTATACTTTATTTATCCTATTAATGTGTGAGATGTATGTTTAAAATATTAAGAACCTAAATAAACAAGATAAAATTGCAAGAAAATCTCTCAAACTTAGATGAGTCTAAGTTTATTAAAATATTAAGTCAAATTGGATAATATTAAACTGGTTTAATTAATAATTCCAAGCCTTCTACCCATAGGCATGTGACAAATGATGCTACCTTAATTTTATGTCAACTCACAAGTCGTGGAACACATTATTAAAGAAAAGCTATGACCACTACCTTGGTATAAGATGCACTTTAATTTAAGATATGACATGACATTGTCTTAAGAGTTATGGAATGATCATAGTTGAGTTTATAATTAACGATTAATTGGTAGGTTAACTTAACACCTAGTAGTATAGATGTTGCACGAGTTGTTAGTCTATACAAAAGGTAAGGCAAAACACATCAAGGGTAGTATATAGACACAATTGGTAATAATTGCCTACCTTAGGATCATGAGTAGATGTCTCACAAGTTGTAGGTCCACAAATAATGCCTTTAGACCTTGATTCTCATGAGGAAATTTGATTTCCCAAATTCTTAAGAGAGTAAGGAATTTGATAAAATAATGGGAGAAAATCATGCTTGAAAGTCCATTAACATGTTTTCAATATCAAATTCAACCATGGTTATACTCTCTTTTTCACCTTTGTCGATTTTGCAAAATCTTCAAACATGGCTAAAAATCTACTAAGCATCATATTTGAAACTAATAAGCTAATCGAGCTGCACTACCTTGATTGGCTTCATAACTTTAAAATTGTTCTTAACTGCAAAAAATGGACCTATGTCTTATCTCAAAGTCCCCCGAATACCATAGATAAGGATAGCAATCAAAAAGCCCATGAAACGTTCATGAAATAGGTAAATGATTACCTCCAAACCTATTTCCTTATGATGGCCTCTATGTCCAATAAGCACCGAAAGTCTCATGAACATATGAAAAGTGTTGTGGAGATACACTTACACCTACAAGAGTTGTATGGTGTATAAAATAGGCATGAGAAATATATGCTATCTAAGAAACTCTTTAGGGCTAGAATGACTGAGGGGTCTCATGTCCATGATCATGGTCTCAAGATGATTGGGCTTATTGAGAAACTCACTACTTTGGAAGTAGTTATGGACAATGACCTCAATGTGGATTTGATTCTCCAATCCTTCCTAAGTTTGTTTAACCAATTTGTGATGAACTTTAACATGTTAAAGCAAGAAGTCATGACCAATGAATTGGTAAACATATTGATAACCATAGAGGCAACGATGAACAAAGACAAGCTTTTAATGTTTAATTCATCCTCCAAGTTTAAAGGCCTTAAAGGAAAAAAGAAATAAGGTAAGAAAAAGAAGAGTTCTTCTTTGTAGGGAAAAAAAACAATAAAACCATTCAATAGGGATAAGAAGTAAAAAGAGGACAAAAAAGATGCCACTTGTTTCTAGTATGGCAAAATAGGCCATTGGAAGCAGAATTGTAGGGAGTATTTTGCAACCCTTAGGAAAGGTATGTACTTTATTGAAATGCACTTAACTACTAATTCTTCCTCATATGCATTTGATACTGTATGTGGTTTTCACCTTTGTAATTCATTGCAGGGGATGGAAAGAGAAAACAGTCTAAGTGATGAGTATTTGATCATATACCTCGGTAATGATGCAAAGGTTGGCCAAGGTTGAAGGTATTATGAAGTGTGACTTAGGGAATTCCTTTATTATATTAGATCTTTATTACTATGTACAGAATCTAGTAAAGAATGTTATTTCAATTTCCATTTTAGACCATGAAGGATTTAATTTTTCTATCTCAAATAGGAAATCAAAAGCAATGAAGAATGGTTCTTTGATTGCAAATTATACACTTAGTAATAGATCATACATTTTGGATTCCAACCATCACTTATGCACATTCAATAGAGTAACAAAAACAAAGTTAGATAACCAAATAAATGCATGCCTTTAGCATACAAAACTTGAACATATTTTCAAAAATAGGATGAACAAGTTAGTAGCCCTCAAATCACTAAATGTTGATGGATTAGATAATCTACCTACTTGTGAATCTTATTCAAAAGGAAAAATGACCAAAGCTCCTTTTATAGGATAAATGGAGTGATTCACAAGTCTGTTGGATTTAATCTATATAGATGTGTGTGGGCCACTAAGAGCTAACACGTGATGGAGCTATTTATACTTCATTACCTTCATCAATGATTTTACTCAGTTCGAACATGTGTATCTTATGAAGTACAAGTCTGAAACTTTTGAAAGGTTCAATGATTATAAGAATGAAGTAGAAAATCAATTAAGACTTAGTATTAAAACTATTTGATTAGATCAAGGAGAAGAATACTTAAGTACCAAATTCTTGGGTTGTCTAAGAGAGAATGAGATTCTCTCATAATGGGCTCCACCCGACACATCCTAACATAATAAAGTAGCTAAAAAGAGAAACCGTACTTTGTTATACATGGTACATTCCATGATAAGTTTCACTAATGTCCTTATGTCTTTTTAGGAATATGCCCTTGAGATGATGACGAGGCTACTAAATGCAGTACCATCAAAGTCGGTGCTAAAGACACCATATGAGATATGGATTAGTAAAGCACCCTCTTACTTTTATTTATAAGTTTAGGGATCTCTTGCCTACATCAAGAGACAATTGGGAGATAAATTAGATGAAAGATTCACTTTGTGAAAATTTATGGAATACCCATAAGAGTCTTTAGGTTATTATTTCTATAATCCTTTGGAATAAAAAGTGTTTGTTTCTAGGAACACCACATTTTTACAAAATAAATTTCTATGAGATATATATGGCATTGTTATTAAACTTAATAAAGTTCAAGATGATCATAATATCCCACAAGCAATAGAAATAAAAGAGCAAAGTGAGCCTAACACATAATTTCCTAGAAGGTCGGCCGAATCAAGAAGCAACCTGAAAGGTTTAGATTCCTTTATAAGATGGGGCAAATGGATAGTGATCTATGGGCTATGTCAGATGTAGATTTAGGTCATTATCTTAAGTTCATGAAATCCAAAATGGACTATATATACTCCAACAAAATATAGACTCTAGTAGATCCATCGAAAGATATAGTACCCATTGGTTGCAAGTGAATTTATAAATATAAGCTAGGAGTTGATAGGGAGGCAACAACTTTTAAGGTTAAACTAGTGGCAAAAGGTTATCCTCAAAGACCCGGTATTGACTTTAAGGAACCATCTTCCTCGATTGTTATGCCTAAGTCCATAAGGATTATACTTGCCATAGCCACTTACCATGACTATGAAATTTGGAAAATGGAAGTAAAAATCACCTTTCTCAATAGAAACATTGATGAGAAAATCTATATGGAGCAACAACAAAGTTTTACATCCAAAGGGAGTGAACAAAAGGTTTGCAAATTCCAAAGGTCTATTTATGGACTTAAGCAAGCATTCGAAGTTGGAACATATGCTTCGATAAGACAGTCAAAACATTTAACTTTATTAAAAATGTGTATGAACTATGTGTGCATAAAATGGCCAATGGGGGTTTGATATAGTTTATTGTTCTTTATGTTGATGACATCTTTCTCATTGGGAATGAGAAAGAGATGTTGGAGTATACTAAAGCATAATTATCTTTAAAATTCTCTATGAAGGATTTGGGAGAAGCATTCTTTGTATTAGGAATACAGATCTATAGAAATAGATCAAAGAGGATGTTGGGGTCTTCTAATCAACATACATTGACAAGATGTTAAAGAGGTTTATTATGAAGGAGTCTAAGAGAGGATACCTCCCAATGGGACATGGCATTTATCTTTCCAAGTCTCTAGCCCCTAAAACTGAGAAGGAGAGAAAGAGAATGTCCCACAGACCTTATGCATCCGTCATTAGAAGCATAATATATGTTGTTCATTGTATGAGATTGAATATAGCTCATGCTCTAAATGTTATAAGCTACCAATCCAGTCTCGGTGAGAGTTACTAGAAAGTCATGAAAATAATCCTTAAGTACTAGAGAAAAACTAAGGATTTATTTCTAGTATGCAGCAATGGAGAACTAAAACTCGAGGGCTCTTCGAATTTTAGTTTCCAATCTAATAATGATGACCTAAAATTTACTTCTAAATTTATATTTTGCCTTAATAATAGTATGGTGAGTTGGAAGTATCCAAACAAGGCACCACGGCTGATTCTAGCACTAAGATGAAATATATTGCAGCATTGGACATCGCAAAGAAAGTGGATTAGATGAAAAACTTCATTCAAGAATTAGATGTAATGCCTAACATGTAAGAGCCAATAGTGTTCTATTGTGACAACAATTGAGTCATTGTGTAAGTAAATGATCCAAGATCTGATCAACAATCTAAGAGTATTTTAAGGTAATATTACTTGATTGGAAAGATTATCGATAGAGGTGACATCCAAGTGGAGAGAGTTGCCTTGGAAGAGAATATAACAGATCCACTAACCGAACCCCTAATGTAAAAGGTCTTTGGAAAACAACTTGAGAAAATGAGCTTAATGACTATAGGGAATTAACTTTAAGGCAAATGGAAGATTGTTGGAATAATACTCTGCTAGCCAATTAAACTAGCATGTATAACTAATTCGTGTAATAGTCTTGATTGTATTATATTCGTAATCTTATTCACTTATGATTTCTTCATATACATTTGGTTAAAGCCCTTAAATCATACTAAACTATGAGACTTGGTCATACATATGATGGTAATCATGAAACAAGTCTCCATGGTCATGATTTTAAATATTCTAAGTCATAAAATCTTATGAGACAAGACACCTAAAATTCGAATAAACTTGCACTAATGATACATATTTCAAGGAGTTGGATATTGTCCCATTTCATGGGCAATATATGTTAGACATAGGTGCATATTAATGAGTGTTTGATATATAACAAATACACTCAAGGCCCACTTAGTGAATAGTCGCAAGTTCTCTAGCTTACAATAATGCATATAATTTATCATTTGACTTGAGGTTCCACAGTAACTTGGTGTCTAGGTCCTTGAGCTTTGATTTTACTCCAATTGTCCAAGGCTTAGGTTAGGCACAAGCTACCTTAGTATAGAGGTTGGTGAGTTCCAAGATATGAACCATTTATCCTATGTATTCTAAAATGGTTGATTCCAAGAAATCATTGCGCAAGGTGATATGATAATTTGGAACGGAATTTTTTCAAAGTAGAGGTCATAATGAGGAATCGAATATCAAGAATAGATACTTAGTTATCGAGGCTATCAAGGGCTATTAAATACCTTGTCCTATGCCTCCCTCAGGAGATAGAAAATGGAAAGACCGTATTTGCATGGTAATCGTAAGCAGTAATAGTTCACCTTGAAATAATTCATTAATCCAATTTGTTGGGCTCCATGCGCTTGTAGCTAGACATCGACTATAGAGATTGGATACTCTACCATTAATGGAGATTAATTGATAGAGTTATTAGTTTAAAAAAGTTTAAACTAATTCGAATATTTTTTTTAATATTCAAAATATTATAAAGAATTGTGAGTTTATATCTAATGAATTGGTGCACCTAATGGATCACACACAAAAGCCTAAGAAAACTCTTATTTGATAGGAGGAATCACTACAATAAAATCAAGTATTAAAAATACTAAAAAGTGCTACTTAAACATTATTAGAGTGGCCATTTTATATTTAATGATATTTTTTGAAAAGTGCCATTTGTAGTAGTGTAGCTAAAGATATAAATGTCACTAAATTATCTTTATTTCAACATTAATAAAAATGAAACAAAAATTGCATCAAATGACATGTTAAAATTTCATGGAAAATGCATTAAATAACATATTAAAGTTCTATTAAAATTTATTTTTAAATGACATATTAATAGGTGAGGAGAAAAAATGGGAAAAAACATAACTTTTTGACACTTTTAGAAAAATATGGTTAATTTAGTTGATACATTAAAATTATATTAAGTAGTTAATTTAATCAATACATTATGATAAGATATAAATTTATAAATTTTATAGTTATTAATAACGACAAATACTTCACCTATTTTTATGATATTTATTGAAATTATGAGTGATTTTTTCTAAGAAAAAGTACTGATGCTAGTTAAATACTTTAAACATATAGTTATGTTACTAATTTTAGTAAAATTATATTTTTATAATATTTATTAATCAAATACCACTATGTATCATATTATAGTGGCATCTTTTTATTAATATCACTATATTATAATGTGTCATTACACTGTAAAACAGCATCAAATCAATGCCACTAAAAAATTTGCAATACTTTTTACAAATGACAACATAAATAAATATGAGTGGCCTTTCTTTAAAAATAAAATAAAATTAATGGCACTACTTAAATCCCTTGCAAATATATTTATGTTGGCATTTTCAATTAAATGTCACTATTTTGTTATCACTTATTAATCAAACACCACTAATATATTGTATTATAGTAATATTTTTCAACAATTATCATCATATTACTCTTATGTGTCATTGCACTATCGAATGTCACTAAGTTGGTGCCAATAAATATTTTGTGGCAGTTTTCTAAGTGATACCATAAATAAATATGGGTGAAACCTTTTAAGAAAAAATAGTAGCACTAGTTAAATGCCTTCAAATTATATTTTTATTGGCATTTTTAATAAAATATCACTATTTTATATTTCATCTAATAATCAAATGCTACTAAATATTTTATTATAGTGAAATTTTTTCTAACCATCACTATATTACTTTTGTGTGTCATTATTATAAATGTCACTAAGTTAGTGTCACTGAGTACCTTATGATATTTTTCTTCAAATGACGCTATAACTACATATTAATGGCATTTTTATAAAAAAAAAAAATTAGTGACATTAGTTAAATGTATGTGAAATACATTTATCTTGGTAATTTCAATCAAATGTCATTATTTTATCTGTTATTTAATAATCAAATGCTATCAAATATTAAATTATAGTGACTTTCTTTTACAACTATCAACACAATATTTTTTTGTGTCATTTATTATAAAATGTCACCAACTAAGTGCCACTAAATGCTGATTTTCTTGTAGTGAATTTTCTAAAGAGTTAGAAACTTGCTATGGATGGTTGGCTAATTGTCAATTGGTCTCCTTGACTCGACTAATTCAAGTGTTAAATTAATAAAAATAATTTAAAGAGTTAAATTAAGCTAATCAAATTAAGGAGTTTAATGTGCCATGTGACAATTTAATTAGTCAAAGTCAACTTAAGGAGTTAAGTTGACTTAATTAACTTAAGGAGTCAAGTTAAATTAATTAAATCAAAAATTTAATTTAATTAACTAGGGAATTTATGTTTTTGGAGGGAAAATCAAATGGAAAAGTCTAGTTGAATTTATTGAGTTGGTTTTTCTTTTTTTAAATTTATGAAATTAAAATCCAATTCAAACTAGAATCAAATCTAGCAAGTTAGCATAAGTGGGCAAAGTGTGAAGAAAGCTTCCAATAGCTTCCATTCACACTATAAATA